>BQNB010011011.1:41354-58055 GCA_026074375.1 Tanacetum coccineum
CTCGATGAGATTTCTAGGTGATGCAAGATCACTAACGGTATTAAATAAAACTTACGGTTAATCACATAGAAAATACAAGATCGAAATATATTCACAAAAATCTCATAATGCATGACGCAAGAGCATAAGTAAATCAAATCATGACATCATATCATATATAAATACCAATTTCATATCATTGAACATTAGTGATTACATCACATTAGTTTCAAAATACAGAAAATACGAGTTTCTAGCAATACGGTCGCTACTAGACGCTACTGATCGATAACACTAATGAACACATCTAAGGCCGATAGCCCATGTGCTTCCTAGCAGACGCCTCGAGTCTGCCAACTCTCACTCGATCATAGAATCAAAGTCGTCATATCTGCCTCAGCTCTCTCTACATACGTGACATGCCGCACTAGAGTCGGTCAACTCTCTGACTCTCAACACTCGCGGTGCCTCTAAGCCTCTTATTATCCCTCTCTAACTCAGCAATCCTCTCAGTCAAAGCAGTGACTGCCGACTCAACCCCAACAATCCTATGTCCCTGCTCCCTCTGGACTCCCTCAACGACCTGTATACGATGGACTGGGATAGCCTGTGTGTGATCATGAAACCTCTGAACCAAATCTCCCAATGTCTCATACGTAACCTCAACTGCTCCCTCCTGAGCAGGCTCAGGAATATCCTATGGCATCATAGGATGTGTTACCCTCTCAACTCTAACCTCAACCGGGCCCCTCGCACCCGTCTCACTCTCTTCTCAGTCAACAGCCTCCACTACAACTCTAGCATCAATCCCTTTATCCCTAAGAGCATCCGCGTAAGCGAAACACTCATCAATCTCTGCCTGAATCTCTAGATCAATATCCTGCTCTAAATGACGCTCCTCATTACCCCTGACAATAATATCATCCCTCAAACTAGTCTTTCTAGGATCAACCTCTACATCTGCCGAATAACCAAAATCCCTAACTCTCTAAGGCGATGGTATCAAATCATCACGGATAAGAGATAAAGCTCCGGATACAAGTGGTAATGCAGGTACAGATGTCATAGGGGACCTACGTCTCTTGCGAGATGGCCCCGTAAAAGTACTTGGTAAATCTGGTGAAGAATGACCTGACAATGAGTGTCTCGAAGAAGAATCAGATGAAGCATCCGAATGAAAATCTGATGATGCATCTGATGACGAATCTAAAGAAGAATGATCGGCAGAATGTCTCACAGCAAGACAATGAGTGGGTAACGGTCCAACCCTCTTCCTCGCAGTCATCATGTGTACCGGCCCATTAAGATGGTAGCGGTACGGTCGACCATGAGGAATAGGCTGTCCAGGTGATAGTGTAACATTCGAGAATTTTTCGAATTTTTGAATGACGATTTCAATCTTTGACTTTTCAAGTCTGACTTGACTTTTTGACTTTTGGTCTTTTATTTTCACATAAAAGCGATTACCGCGTAACCGGTAATTTTTCAGAACATATTTAAAGGAGATATATGTTATTCCTAGGTTGAGTTATCAAAAACGAGCAGCTAAAGCATGTTTTTATTATTCGGACCCTAAAGCAATTTGATGAAGAACGACATTCCTGACAACTTTTTAGTTTTGACCGAGACCCGAAAACAGTCAGAAAGTGACAGAAATGCACTCGCAAGATTTAGAAACGAGAAAATAATTAAATTATATTTAATTAACACTTTTTATTAAATAAAAATATTTAATAAATTAGTCATCATGTTATTCGAAAACATTTGTTGATAACGCGAATATACTTTTAGAAATTTATTTTTATTTTACTTTCGGACCAGACATAACCGGGTTGACCGAATAAATAACAAATATTTTTATATAAATGTTATAAAAATATTTACGAAAGACTATCAAATGAATACTCATTTTTATCGGAAAAATAATTCCGAACGCAATGGCGCAAGTTTCGTATTTTAATTCATCCGATAAGTGGCTCAAACGAGTCCCGAACCAATAATTTATAAAAGTTTATCAACAATTACACTTTTAGTCCCTAGGAAATAATTACAAAATGAACCCTCAATTATTATACACGTTACACTTTCATTTTAAAGTTTTATATATATATAAAAATTATATATCTTTTTTTCATTTTCATAACAAAAACACACACATACATATATAATTCTCTCTCTCTCCCTCAATTTGTCCGGCCATCGCCGGCCACCCCTCCGCCACCACCGCCGCCGGATTCCGGCCACCACCGCGCTGCCGCCGCCGGAAAACTTTTTCGACGGACTTTTTTGACGAAATCTAAAATTACTCCTCATCACCGGATCTACTCGATCCCTACCACCACTCGCGGCCACGCGCCCATTAAATGAGTTCAAACAACGGTATTTAAACAATTAGATAAATTCTGGTAAACCGGTTCAGGCAAAATAGATTCACATTAAGGGCTCAAGCATCGACATCCTAGATATGCACCTGGAACAAACATTGCTTTATAATACCGTCAAATAAGTGGTGAATTCATAGGGTTAGTTCAAAGTTGTTATAGTGGACCAAAAGATTCAAAACGCATGCGACAATTATAACAGAAATACAACTTCACATAAAGAGGTATTACCGTTGCACTAAGATCTTGTCACCAAGTAATTCTGAACGTAAACATTATAACATCGCCAAATGATTGCTTGCCCATTCCCGGGTGTCTGAACCAAAGACCACCTTAATAGATTCGACGATGAACACTATATCCGTTAGTCCTTGGACCTGACTCGATACTAGTGAGCGTTACTCCACACAGGATAGGGATAATTCACTCCAACTAGTTTCTATTTATTCACTCGCGCTCCCTCAACGGTCTTGATCAAGAATTAACAGGTTCATGATAGTTTCGGGCATATAGTTGGTCTAACATGTACTTAGGCAACACGTAAACAGGGAAAACTAATGTTTTTGTACTTGTGTTCCAGTTTTAAAAAAACAAGCAATGTTTCTCACCCCAAGTTATATAAAACATTTCTTCAAAACTCGAGTAAAAAGGTGGGGCTATTGAACATCACCTTATACGGGTAGTGGATTAAAGAATCAATAAGAGAAAATGAATCTCAGTTCTAGCGACACCTTATATAAGGGCGTGTTTAGGATGATGCTAACAACAGATAATACCACGCTTAACGCTCTTAAGAACTGATCATGCGTGCGCACGTGTAGGACACGGCGTAATCCCATTTTAAATACGGTACTTTTCGAAAGTTATTAAGTTTTGACAAGTCTCGTTGTTTGATACATCTTTGATCACTATTTAGTCTTTTTGTGTATTTCATTTTTTAGTGTATTTTGTCATTTTAGTGTATTTCGTCCTTTTAGTGTTATTCTCTTATAGTGTATTTTGTTCTTTTCAGTGTATTTCATCTTTTAGTTATTTCGTTTCTTTTACTGTATTTATCTTTTAGTGCATTTAGTCTTTTAGTGTATGTTTGTCTATTTAGTGTCCTGACACATCAACGTTGACATCACGACCAAAATGTGGTCCTAAACTCAACACTTATGTTTCAAAACATTTTTATCATAAGTTTGTTAATAAAGGTATATTTTCGATGTCTTTTATATAGTTTATGAATTTCGCATGACCTTTCTAAAATATCGACTTTCCATTTTTATCACCTCGACACATGGAAAACTCCGTTTTACAAAAGTACATCTTTTTATTGTCTCGATAAAGAATATCCGATATATTTTCGACACACCTCAGAAATATCTCAAACACAAATACGTTACTAAACTAAACCTCTTCGACATTCAATTACGCTTCAACAAAATCCACATCTATTAAATCTTCTTCGAACAATTTTTAAAACTTAATATTCGAATTAAATTTAAATAATACGATTAGTAGCGTAATATAACTATATATATATCAACATAGTTAAACGAACTCCTTAACGCAAAAGTTATAACTAATTTTATCGTTCTTTCCATTTCTAACAAAAGATTAAATTTATGAGACATTGTAGTTTTATAGAAAATAGATAATGATTTAACAAACGATCCGCTTTGTACACTTGTTCGGAATGATCATACGAATGCAAACGTACAACTCATTTATAAAGATTGAGATGACTTACAAGAACATGACGAAAAAAATGATTAGAGATAATAAAGAAACAACCTAACGTTTAGTTTTATAAATATTACCGGATGAAATAACAATCAACTCGAACAATATATCTTCAAATGGTTGATCAAAGATTAAAAACAATGGATTTGTTCTGTGGCGTATGTGGCGTACCGAATAAGATTGAAGAAAAAAAGACTAGGTGAACAAAGTGGTATATTTTCTAGTGAGAGAAACTTGTTTAAGAGTAATGAGAATTAATGAGATTTGTGGTTATATTTGGCATGGATGGGATTGCACATTTACTTGGTGCCTTGCTTTGTTTCGGTCCAAGTATAAGGAGACAGGTGGGGACCAAATGATCCGCGAAATGAGAGCATAGAAGGACTTGTCAGGAATTTTGTAGGAGATTTGTTTAACTTGTATCAATTTTCAAAAAAAATGGAATCCTAAGCTAAGAGTGTGTGTGTGACTGGTTATATCAAGGCCAAAGGGGGGAGCAAAATGGTTTCCAACTTTCTAGGGAACTAGTGCTCAAAGATGAATTAATTTACCAAGCATGCATGCACAACAAAGTATAGATAAATTCCACGGAACACGTAGATAACGAAACGAGTAACGGTATCACGGAAAATTACAAAATTTTAAACATTGTCTTAAAACATAAAAACGTAGCTATTGCCAAAATACTACGACGTTTGGTGCCCCGGTTCGCTCCCGGTGATGATTTTTAGATAATAACTGAACAAATTCCGGGTTAAACGGTTAACGCGAAACGTAAACTTTTAAAAATTCAAATTACCTAATGGAAATGGACTATTTTTATTAAATGGAAATTCTCGGGTATGTACATTCTTTCCCCATTAAAGAAGATTTGTCCTCAAAGTTACGGGACGCCACCTTCAGCGGGTGCGAGTTGGGGAAAAGGTGGGCGTATTTCTTTTGCAATTTTGTCTTCACGTTTCCAGGTGAAATCAGGACCTCTTCCTAGGAGTTCTAGCGCACTTTGAGGGGGGGGCATCAGGAATACGACTCTGCTTCAGACGCTTGACCTCACGGTCCATAACCTCGACAGGTTCTTCGATGAAATTCAATTTGTCGTCAACTTGGATCTCATCTAATGGTATAGCAAGCGGTTCATCAGCTATGCATTTCTTCAACTTTGAGACGTAAAAAGGTATATGAACTCCTATAACACTTCTCTCGGGAGTCTAGACGTTTAGGCGAAACGGTTCCTACTTTGGGCAATTGGGGGGGAAATTCTAAAAGGTCTAATATAATGAGGGTTAAACTTTACCAGTGTTGCGTAAACCTATCACTCCTTTCAAGGAGACTCCTTTAACATGACCTTATCTTAGTACTTGAAACTAAGAGGTTTTCGTCTTACGTTGGCATAACTCTTTTGACGATCACGGGCGCTGGGTTAGACTCTTGATTTGGACTATTTTCTCGGTATCTAGTGGAGATTGTTCTTTGGGCAGTGAGTCTGACTATCCAAACTTCAGCCTAGCTGTAGGTGGATCCGACTATCTCCAACTTAGATATAAAGAAACTTTTTTTTAAAAAATTCAATATTTCTAAACGGACAACGGCCTATTTTATTAAACAAATTCTAGGGTTGTAACAAACAATCCCCAATGTTACACACCAACAACATACAATTATTTTTCACATTTAGTTCTCATCAATATGGATTAAATCATTTTCAACACACTTTACTCAACTACTTATCTTCCCACACACATGCAATCTCTTACCCATCAACACCGTTTATCAAAAATTGCTTAATTCAACTGTTCATCAAGATGGCTGTGTAAACAACCACAATGTTGTTCCTTAAATTGATTATTATTTGTCTCCACAGTAAATCAACAAACACAGTTTGCTCAATTTCCTCAAATAGACTCCGGTTTAAACAGGTTCTTGTGTTTAAGCAAAAGGAGATGACCCTTATTGTTGTCATTAACAAAATGATGTTCATTTTTGTTTACTGTTGTCACATCTGTTTCCCGTTTACCAAATATTCAGCAAATAAATTCATCAAACTATAACAACAAGCAACTTTTCATGATGGACGGTGTGGACTATTAAACCAATTAGTAGAGAACAAAATTCTTATACTGCTGTACTTCAGGAACAAGAGCTAATAATTCAGGAACAGGATAGAATTATTCAGGTCAACAAAGGGTTGTAAAGTGTTTTAACTGCCAAGGGGAAGGTCATATGGCAAGACAGTGTCCAAAGCTAAAGAGGAAAAGGGATGCTACGTGGTTCAAGGAAAAAGTTCTATTGGTCGAAGCTCAAGGAAATGGTAAAGTTCTTAATGAGGAAGAATTGGAATTCTTGGTAGATCCTGGTATTGCAGAAGGTCTAGTTACACAGTCGGTCATCACACACAATGCAGCTTATCAAGAAGATGATTTGGATGCATATGATTCTGATTGTGACGAGATCTCTACAACCAAAGCAATTCTTATGGCCAATTTTTCTAGTTTCGGATTAGATGTTCTCTCTAAGGTACCAATCTCTAACAACCTAATAATGATATGCTAAATCAAAGTGTGCAAGAGATGTTGTATTCTGAACCTTCTAATTTTGTGGAACATCCAAAGAATGAGATACATGGTGATAGTAATATCATTCTGTACTGGCAGTATCTGATTGAATCACAAAATGCAGATGTTCAAGATACAAATTCTTCTACACAACAAGATGCCTTGATATTATCTGTGTTTATAACAAAACTGTTATCAGTTAACTAAATGTAATCAAGGGTCTATTTATGACAATTTAATTGCCATTGAATCCTATTTGCTTGAGCTTGATAGATACAAAGACATGGGTAAAAATGCTAGAGAAAGACCAAAATTGTGGATTTAGGTACTCGAGATAAAGCTTATAATGTATGTATTATTTGGAGAAATGGTCACAGTTTTAGGATTTGAAAAAGAAATTAACTTTCTTAAACAAACTCTTTTTGATTAATCAAAAGAAATGGAATTGTTACAAAAACATTTAATGTTTCAAAAAATGAATAATAGGAAAAAGGAAGCTAGAGAAGATTGATCAAAAATTTTCTTTAGAAAGAAAGTTAAAGAACTTCGACAACATTGTTTGTAAAATGGATCAATCCGCGCAATGTGAATGATGCTACGAAAACACAAGTTTTCTATGGTTACTTGCTAAAGAATAACAATGTGATTTAATTTATGATTTGGAAGAGGCTTTGATGCTTGAAGAAGAGATTTAAGAGAGTCAATCCAAAATGCTTCTAAAACCAAAGTTATCCAAGGTCATAGAGAAAGAAGTTAACACTAAACCAATTAATTATGCTGAGTTAAATCGATTATTTGAAGATTTTGGTAAACCTTTTGTCCCTCAACAAGAACTGTCTAATGAACAAGCTTTACACCCTAATTCTGACCAATTTGCTTCTTCGCTTGTCAAAATTGAGGCTCCTCGGGAACTTCCTAAGGTAAGCCTGGTTAATACAAGCCTTAAAAAGCTTAAATACCATCTTGGCCAATTTGACAATGTGGTGAAAAAGCATATCACACCCAATGATTTAACATAAGGGGAATGGGGGTTCGAACACACAAAAGCTATTTTTCAAAAAGAAATAATTCTATTTTTAGACTTTAAAAGACATATTTAATGTTTTTGATTAAGATCTGTTAAATGAGGTAACGAAAGTACAAACAGTTTTTAACTAGATGGAAGCTGCTGTTCAACAGTATCATGTAGACAAACAGTGTTTTGAAATTCAAAAGAAATAATTTTTGATTGAAAACGATCGACTCTTGGATCAAATGATTTCTCAAGATATTATGAATATTGTTGTGAATTCTCTGTGGATGTGAATACTTCCGTGAAAGTGAATTCTTCTGTTGTCATGAATATTTCTGTGAATTATGTGGGAATATGTTGCACAAGTAGTCTTGGAACTTGAACGCTGCGCTTATTCAAAACATCACACATGGTTTGGAAAAAGATGGGTAGAATAGACTTTCAAAATGAATTTTAAACTTGAACATCACTGCATTTATCTTAATAATTTTCAATGCAACTCGAATAAAGAAATTTTTCAAAAAGCATAACACATCTAATGAACCCAAATCTGAACCTTCATTTGGTCAATGTTTGAATGAACATTTTTGAAAGCTGAGCTTCAAGCAATAAGACCGACAAATCAAGAAGATTGAAAGCCACAGTATTAAGCGTGTCATTGAAAACTTCCTACAAGTGAAAGTGTGTAAAAAGGATTCGATGTTAATTGAGATATCACATTGCAACTTGGACATAAGGTGACAAAACTAATTGCTAAAAATGAGCATTTGAAACACACGTATAAACAATTTTATGATTCAATTAAACCATCACGTGTTCACGTTAAAGAACAAACTGAATCTTTAGTTAATCAAGTAAATCAAAAGTCTGTTGAAATTATCTTGTTTTAAAATGCTCAACTTTTGGAAATAGTGTTTGTCATAACGCATTATAAATGATCTTAGGAAATTTAGCAGGAAAGGAAATTATTGATAATTGCTGCCACTATTGCTCAGAAGACTGAATAGCTTTGAACCAGTAACTTTGGCCTCCTAACGGTTCAAGATAATAGGAAACGCTCATGAATACTCCTTATAGCATTTCTATTGGAACAAGCTGAATCTCTTGGGAGGTAGTTGTACAAGCTAAAGTCACGACCCCTTTTCGAATAGTGTTTCTTTTCGATGTTGCTATGTTAAGCTGGATTCAAGAGTTGTCTAGGTTATATTAGAGTTACTGCCCTGATGTTCAGCAACCTAGTGGACGAAATTAAGTTTTGCGGTCCCGGCGCTATAACAAGAAGGAAAACAGTTTGATCTGATTGACACTGTCCATCATCAAGAGTTACATTCCATAAGTTAACTAACCAGACCTATATTTGTCGTCATACAGAGTTACCCTTCTAATAGTGCTAGAGGATCAAAAGCTTCAAGCAATACAAGTAAGAATGATTAGGATTTCGCGAAAACCAAGTAGTAATGAGAAGAATAAAGTAGAAGTCCAATCTAGGAAAATTAAATATAGTTTGAATAAAAGGAACTCTGAATCTAAAAATGCCTATAATGACATGTTAAGCATCCTGTTAAAGGTGCCAAGGCTCTTTGTTCTGTATGCAATTATTGTTTATTTGATGCTAATCATGCTATGTGTTTACTTGATCATGTGAATAGTATGAATATGCGTGCGATTTATGCCTTTCAAGAAAAATGAAATGAGTAAAATGATATGGATAACCTACTGGAAAGTGTTTAACTCTCTTGGTTATAAATGGAAAAACCACTAGAAGGACTTTCACTTAGTTGGAAATGCGTGCCTTTAACGCCACTAATAAAAAAATTTTAAGTGCTCTCTTTAGGGTCCCGTTTCCTCTTGAAGTAGTTGCACCAACACATGTAGTAACTAGAGTGTATACCAGGAGACCTAAAGTACCTAAATATGTTCAAAATAGCAAACCCGAGGTTGTAAAATCTATGACTGCTAACAGAATGGAACCCGATAAATATTAGGGATCTGATACTTCAGTTTCTCCATCTTCTTCTTCTCTTATAGATTGCAGGTTGTCCTAATCTTCTGTGGAGATCGTTTTGCCCATCTATTTAAACTTTTATGCATTTTTCTTTCATTAGGGGCATTTTGGTCATTTTACTCTTATTGAGATTTTTAGATTTTACAATTACTAATTAACTACTAATTATGGTGTACACACACACCTTTACTATTTGACTCTCATCATTCGACTCTATGTTTCTGGATGCATTTTTCTAAATGTTTAGACCTCCTTTTATATCATAAGGAGTCCTAGGATTACAAGGAAACTAATTAATATATTAATGAGAGAATCAATTAATTATCTTCTCATTAATATTCATTCTTATCTTATTTTGACCAAATCTTTATTTTCTTCTACATCTTGTAGAACTTCATGATGACAATTTTGGTCCTTCTTGTTTCCATCTTGTTTCATTCTTTTATTCACTTTGTCTCATCAAATCAAGAATCCTAACAATCTTCCCCTATTTGATATTACAAAACAATCTTCATGTATGAAACAAAATCTTCAATGCTTCCCCTTGACTTAAGATAAGAATTAGAATCCTTGACTACGTCACCATACATAATAAGCTGCAACTCATATCTCTGTAGTCTTCTTCCTCTTTTGGTAATCATCCAATAGGGGTCTTCTTGTAGATATGCAACTTGTACACACTTCCCCTCAAGTGGTGCATGTAGAAGGTTAAACATTTAATCAATAAGCTTCCCCTAAAACCCATATGTTTACCATCTTTTGAATCTCGAACTCTGTAGGCTCTATGTAGTGATCACTGATGAAGCAAACTGAGTATAACGAATTTGATGAAGAAGTAGAATCTCCTAAACTTGTGTCTTATGTCTTGCACTATCCACGTGACGTCAAACTTATAAATAAATCTATGAAATATAAGTAGACCGCAACCTCTTGACAAAAACCTCATCTTCTATGAGACACATACTAAGTGATTGAAAATGTGAGCATTGAGCACCATAATAAAAATCACACACCTTTGCTAGATTTGTCAAGTCTTCGTCAACACCATTTAAGCACGAACAAGTTATCTTAAAATCCAACCACAACTGTAAGATATGATAAGAGTGATAGCAAATGTGAGCATTGAGCACCATAAGAAAAATCACACACCTTTGCTAGATTTTGACAAGTCTTCGTCACACCATTGTAAGCACAAACAAGTTATCTTTAAAGTCAATGTCCTGCTATAAACACGACTTTAAGATATGATAAGAACACGCATCTGTGAAACTCAACTACAACATCAAATAAGCAATATTCAATTGTCTTCGTAATCACATCTTCAATAAATCCAAGACGAGCCATAAAATCAATAATAATAAACTGTTGTGAGAAACAGTTCCATCCGAGATCCAAACGCGTTTGTTGTGCAACATCAGACAAAGCTAGCAGTACTAATTAACAACAAGCAGTACTAACTAGCAGTTGAAACTGTTTTAACATTCTAACAGTTTTAACTTAACACTGCTCTTATTATTTTCAACCCAAGCAGTACCAACCGAAATTCGATTCCAAACAGTAGTAATCTTAAACATGTAGTAGAATCCATCAGCACAAACAAACAATGAGCAGTATTAACTTTCTATAAACCCAATGCTAGCAGTACTTATTTCCATTACGCCCAACAGTAGTAGTTACAAACTGCTTCTATTTCAAGCAGTACTAAATTCAAGGCGATCAGTAGTAAATTACCTTAGCATTACAAACATCTATGAAGCCAACAATATTAACAAAAACAAGTAGCAATACTAACTTACCAAAACTAGCAGTACTACTCGAGCAGTACTAATAAACATGACTAGTACTAACCTTCAACACCATTGGCAGTACTAATAATATACGAACAATATTAAGCTTCTTTTAAGCCCAAAAATCAGTACCAACTGCTAACCTACTGATAACCATGCATTCATAAACAAACTATTTTTAAACGTCAGTATTATTAACAAACTTTCAATACCATGCCAACAGTTAGTTCACGATATTCATTCAATCTCTTCACAGCAGCAGTAAACACAAAAGCCATCTTGATCAAACAACAATACTAATTTATATTGGCAATATTAACTGCTATCAACCCTAGCAGTATTAACATTATTGTTTTTGCTGTTAATATAAAACACACCTGCTTATTCTGCTGTTGAACAACGATCACCAATACATCATGCGTTTATACCCACCAAACAAATCCAAAACCCTAACCTGCTGCTCCTTTAATCTATTACGCAAATCATACAACAGCTTCTAATGTCGTACATAATTATGAACCATCAGATCCAAAACTTTTTGACCATATTAGGGTTTAATGAAAAACCCTAGTTTTCACCATCTCGACTTTCATCAATAGCACGACATCAACAAACCTTGTAGATCCTAGATCAAGAGCCATGAGGCTCTGATACCACATGTTGAGAATCGATTTGCCCATCTAGGATATAATAACATTGAATAACATAATATACAGCAGAATAAACAAGAACATCAATGTTATGAACAAGGTTTTTATTCAAACGATTTCCCTATTACACCAACTACTATAATTTGGGGTTACTAACTACTACATAGACATCTATAATATGTCTATTACTAACTAACTACTAACTATGGTGTACACACACCTTTACTATTCGACTCTCATCAGTCGACTATGCAATGGATAATCCAAACTAACATGCTTAGCCCTCCTTTTATAGCACAAGGAGTCTAAGGCTTACATGGAAACTAATAAAGATAATTAATAAGTAATTCATTCTAATACTTATCTTTATCTTTGGCCATATCTTCATAATCTTCTAATTCTTATCTTTTGAAGACTTCATTAATTATGACTTTAGTCCTTCTTGTTTCCATCTTGTTTCATTCTTATATTTATTTTGTCTCATCAAATCAAGAATCCCAACACACGATTTGGCTAATCGTTGATCATCTCACTAAGTCTGCTCATTTCTTGCCTATGCGAGAAGATGAAACATTAGATAAGTTGACGAGACAGTACTTGAAGGAAGTAGTCTCAAAGCATGGAGTGCTAGTGTCGATCATCTCTGATCGTAATGGGAAATTTACGTCACATTTTTGTAAGTCCTTTAATAAAGCATTAGGTACTCGATTGGATATGAGTACAGCTTACCATCTAGAGACCGATGGTCAAAGTGAGAGGACCATTCAAACATTGGAGGACATGTTACGTGCCTGTGTACTCGACTTTGGAAAAGGTTAGGATTGACACTTACCATTGGTATAATTTTCATATAACAACAGTTACCATACTAGCATTAAGGCTTCTCCGTTTGAGGCGTTGTATAGGCACAAGTGTCAATCACCTATCTGCTGGGCTGAAGTTGGAGATAGTCAGCTCACTGGCCCAGAGATCATCCACGAGACGACTGAGAAGATTGTTCAAATCAAGAGCCGTATCCAAGCCACCCGTGATCGTCAACAGATTTATGCCGACGTAAGACGAAAACCTCTTGAGTTTCAAGTAGGAGACAAGGCCATGTTGAAGGTATCACCATGGAAAGGGGTGATACGTTTTGGCAAACGGGGAAAGTTAAACCCTCGTTATATTGGACCTTTTAAGATCATCGCTAAAGTAGGAACCGTTGCCTATCGTCTTGAACTCCCAGAGAAGTTAAACAGAGTTCATAGTACGTTTTACGTCTCGAATTTGAAGAAATGCTTAGCTCATAAACCTTTTGCTATACCGTTGGATGAAATCCAAATCGACGAAAAGCTGCACTTCATCGAATAACCTATCGAGATCATGGACCGTAGGGTTAAGCGTCTCAAGCAGAGTCGTATTCCGATTGTCAAGGTACATTGGAAATCTAGGAGAGGTCCTGAGTTTACGTGGGAGCGTGAAGACCAAATGCAAAAGAAGTACCCGCACCTTTTCACCAACTCTGCACCCGCGGCAGAGGTTGCATCCTAAGCTTCGAGGACAAAGCTTCTTAAACGAGGAAAGAATGTCACAACCCATGAATTTTTGTTCAGTATCATAACCGTTGTCTGTCTAATAATTTGAATTTTTATAAGTTTCGTATAACTTTTATGCGTAACCGGGAAGTTGTCCCGTTAATATCTGAGAATCGTCTCTGGGAGCGAACCATATTGTATTTTATCATAGTCTTTCGTCAGTGGACGTGTTTTTACGTTTTGAAGCAATAATTAAAATTTCATAATTTTTTGTGAAGTCGTTATGCGTTTTTAATATTTGCGTATCCTGAATATTACAAGTAACATTTGATGTGCATGCATGCTTGAGAATTAATTCAATATCTAGCACTAGTGATCCTAAAATAATTAAGACCATTTTGGTCCCCCCCCCTTGGTCTCATTTGCCACCGAATATGCATGTATATACATGCATAGGATTCAAATTTTGAACTTTATTCCTAGACATACTAGCTTGAATTAATGTAAAGGACTTGTACTAGAATTAATGTGATAGGAAGATAATTTTGGTCCCCCAGTTCTTGTCCCATAACCGAATGCCACATAAGGAGTATGTGTATATGTGTGTGTGTGATCCTTGTAGTTATATTTATGTGCTTCTCATTTCTTGCACACATTTCACACACACAAGATTCATTTTATCTCTTTGTCTCTCCCTACATACGAACCAACACAAAAATATACAAAACCATACATTTTTCACTTTCAATCATTTACATTTGAAGAATAGTTGAAGCCTTGATCATATAAGATCATTCGGGTATAAAATAAACAACGTTTGGGTTGTTCTCGATCTTTGTTCATCTCTAAAAATCATTTTTCTTTGTAAGTCTTCAAATCCTCAAATAACTTGTACTTTTCTACTCTTCTTAATGCATAAACCTTTGTTGTACATCTTGTTTTATAACAAGAATGATTTTGAAAATACATAAACCTTAAAAAGTTATAGTTGTGGTTCGAAAATTTTAAGAATAAATACAAGGAAATCATAGTTTCGTGATCGTGGTTATTTTTATGTAATAATACTTGTACTTTTGAGCTTTTTGTATTCGGCTTATATTTGTGAGCTTATTTGAGAGCTTGTTTGATTATTTGAACTTATTTTAGCATATACATATACACGAATAAATAAGAAAACATAAAGAAATATTATCTTAAGCTTCTTTCTTGTAACCTAAATTTAGTATACTTATTTCTAGCTTATTTTTGTAAGGGTAAAACATTAAGTTTATTTGACTTAACCAATAAGCTCAAATAAAGCTTAATGGGCCTACAAGCCCACGTCACCCATAACATAAACCCACGGCCCAAGCTTATTCATAAGCTTATGGGTTCGGCTTATTTGTCTTGGCTTATTATGAGCTTGTGGTAGCTTATTGATGAACCTAGAACTTGTTTGTTATCTTTTTAGTATATCGGACTTATTTATTTCGTACTTTGGCATATTAAAGGCTTAGTGGGCCTAAAAGCCCAATAAGAGTTTTAGTGACTCGTTAGACTTGTTTTAAACGGAAAACGATTGTGTAGAGTTTGTAAAATGTAAATTTTGATTTGGAAATGGTTTGAAATTTGTTTTTGATAAAGTCTACGACTTTGGAAAAATGTGTAAACACGAACGGGTCATGCCGAAATTTTTGTAAAAACCTTATACTTAGAAATTTCTTAGAAAACATAAATAATAAAATGTTTTGACTAAATTACTTAACGATTTGGAAATGTCAAATTATAAATAATAATTTTATTTATACGTTAATAATAATATAATATTATATTTATATAACTAATATAATATTATATACATACTTACTTACAACTTAAGACCTTTCATAAAAACCGATCACTAATGTTTTAATACACAAATAACGTTTACCAAAAATGAATAATAAACGTTCATGCATCAAATCACATACGTTAACTTTCCGAGAATAAATCAAAACCCGTATTCTTCTAGGTCATACCCGTGTACCACCGTTCGTTTCGAGTGACCCTACTTTTGACATGTACTCTTTACCAAATCATCAAGGTGAGTTCACAGCCCCGCACTTTTACTCGTTTTGAATAAATGTTTTATAACTTTGGGGTGAGAAACATTGCTTGTTTTTAAAATTGGACACAAGTACTTTCATGAAAATTTTTCCCTGTTTACGTGTTGCCTAAGTAGCGCTAGACCTCTGGTATGTGCTTAATTACACATACCATTTTCCATTAAAACCAGACTTAAATGACCAAAAACGTACCAAAATACATTGTATTTGTATGTTTTCATTTATATTATGTAGGAAACGGATATCCGATAAAAGGACAAAAAATTAAGCAAAAACGGACAAAACCGAGCACGGAATGGAAAAGCGTGGAAAAGCCAAAGTCAAGTCAAAGCCAAAGTCAATAAAAGTCAAAGTCAAAAGTCAACCCCGCAAAGTCATTGGTCAAACCGAAGTCGTAAACGAAGAAATGTCAAATGGGCCACCCGTACCCATCTAATGGGCCGTGTTAGCCCATTACACATTATGTGAAGATATATAAGCCCAAGTCTTACAAAAATCCCAAATTCCCTTTCTTATACCAAACGGCCCAAAAATTATGTATGAGGCCCAAACAATAACTTAGCTGCCTGTTAGCTTTTAACCCTTAACCATCTAACCCTCGTTAGTCCTCAAGGGACTAATCTTGATACCACATATAACACCCATTAAACTTTTATATCATTAAACAAGGACGGTGGGTGATATAACATACTACAAAGTGAGGGACCATTCTTGCCACTCCATAAGTCTTAGTTTTTTTTAGTCAAAAGCTCCATTTTTTCCTTAAATATCAGCAGCTTTAAATCATTTTTAGCTTTTCAAAATTTGAGAACAAGCTCATTAGGAGCTTAACTCAATCTGTTTTAACTTGATTTTTATTTTCAAACTTATTTTGTAGTTCATTTGGAGGCGGCAAAAGCCCTATTTTTCTTTAAAGAAAAACCAAAAAAGTACCCTGATGCAAACTGCCTTTTTCATAAGGCCCTTTTATAGCTTATCTTTGTTTGAAATTTTGTTTCCTTTGTTTTTT
>BQNB010011011.1:63130-82496 GCA_026074375.1 Tanacetum coccineum
GATTTACTCAAGTGTTGTGGCATCAAAGCCAAAGACCATGCAGGAGGCTATTGAGATGGCAACTGGCTTGATGGAAAGGAGGATTAACACTTTGGCTGAGAGGCAGACAGAAAACAAGAGGAAGTTGGAAGACGCTCCTCGAAATAACCAAACCTACCAGCAGAACAAAAGGCAGAATACAGGCAGGGCTTATGCTGCCGGGAATGGTGACAGGAAACCGTATGAGGGGGCTAAACCTCGATGTCCCAAGTGTAACTTCAACCATTACGGTCCTTGTACACCAAAATGCACTAACTGCAAGAAGCTTGGCCACCTGGCCAAGGACTGTAGGAGCCGGCCTGCAACTGCAAATAACAACAACAACAACCGCAATAACAATAACAACAACAACCGTAACAACAACAACCCGAGAGCCCAAGGGGCAAATACAAATGCCATCGTTTGCTTTGAGTGTGGGGCTCCAGGCCACTTCAGGAACAACTGCCCCCAGTGGAAGAACAAGAATCAGGGAAATGGTAGCGGTGTAGCCAGGGCTTATGCAGTGGGAGTTGCAGGGCAAAACCCAGACAACAACGTTGTGACGGGTACGTTTCTCCTAAACAACCGTTGTGCTTCCATTTTATTTGATACTGGTGCAGATAGAAGTTTCGTGTCTACTCAATTTAGTACTTTGATTAATATAGCCCCCACTACATTAGATCATGGTTATAACGTTGAATTAGCTGATGGTAGAATAATTTGGGTAAATACGGTATTACTGGGTTGCACGTTAAATTTTCTGAACCATCCGTTTCACGTCGACCTAATGCCTGTAGAAATGGGTACTTATGACGTCATAATTGGCATGGACTGGTTGACGAAATACCAAGCCGTTATTGACTGTGCTAAGAAGATCGTTCGTATTCCCTTTGGGAGCGAAATCTTAATTTTTCATGGAGACGGAAGTAGAAATAAACGCGGGACTCGATTAAACATCATCTCGTGCACCAAGGCCCAGAAGTATCTGCTACAAGGATGTCACGTTGGGTGATTAGCTATCACTGGGAACGAACGTTGACCATGTCGGACTTGGATGTTGCGGGTGCCCTACAATTTGTACGGCATAAATAACTGCTAAAATAGCAATTTTAGGTTGAGCTCAGTGTCATGAGCGTTGTGCTCAACTGTAATCTGGTTTTTTGATTCGTTGGCATATGTTGTTTATAACATCACGGGAAAGTCTTGCGGTCCTGCATAATTTAAATACATATAACTATTGAATTCACCAACATTTTTGTTGACGTTTTAAGGCAATGTTTTCAAGAGGTCATTAGCACTGAGATGCCAAGGATGCATGGATTAATAGTTTGGATTGCACACTTAAAGTTTATGTCTTTTATTTTCTGGGAATATGTTTTGTTGTCTGTTTGTATTATTAAACAAGGAAAAGTAATGCTTTTTGCATTTTGTATTAGTCTTTTATTTATAATCCAATGTATCATTTTTAAACGACTTTTTGTGTCGTTCTTATATATATCTTGTGTTGTTGATCTTGAAGTAACACGCCCCGGATCCTTATTCTGCTGTGACCCATTTTGGGGGTGTTACAGTTGGGAAGATGGGTGCCTGGATCTGTTGATTCAGGCTTCTTTATGCATACTGCATTGTCAGCTTATGTTTTGGGTTGAAATGGATTTTTAAAATTATCGACCCTTAAATAGTTTTTCCCATTTTTTTGTCTATTTTATGTTCAGGACAGACATAATATGTCAATTCAACGAATGTAGTATGTGTGAGACAATTATGTGAGAGGATGATTCTGGAATTCAGATCTGTAGTACGTTGATTTGTTCTATTGGGAGTCATAAGACATGAATAAGTAATTGAGTTAGTTTGGGGTCATACCGTCTCATTTCTAGAGCATACTAAATAAGGTTATCTCTTTAATTTCATTTCTTTAGTTCCTGAACTAAAAACAAGTATGTAAGTATATTAGAAATTTGAAGCATAAAAATAACAACAATACAGAGTTACCTATGCGAAACGAGTATACAAACATTGACATCTGAAAGTAAATAATACAAATGTTGACTAGAGTGTTGCTGCAATATACGACACAGTCTTCAACTGCTTAAAAAGACGTGAAGTAGGTAAACAACTTTGTGACCCAACCACTAATACAATTATAGTAGTTGATGAAGAGTACATAAATCAATGTGTAGCTAACTCTTTAACTCAAAGGGGATGTTTCAATTGATTCAAAGACAAGGTTCTTCAAGGAGTTTAATGGCGCTTCTAAACAATGATGGATTAGTTGCAAAAGCATGGCATGTACATTCTGTAGATGCTGGCAGAAAGCTGATTATAGGACGACTTGATTATGGACCATTGCAGATTGGAAAAGCTGAACCAGTTAATCTGCAATTCAGGAACTTTGGGATTACGACTTCTTCAAGATATGTAAGAAACTTTTAAGAATATTAGAGAAACAATGAGTCTCTTGGAGTCAATTTCTTCATTTGTGGTACCTTATATTATCGGCCACACAGTTTACATATTGTACCAATTTTGTATGTTCATCATACACCCAAACACATGATTTGTTATTTTAGTTGCCTACTGTAATATGCATTTTAATGATTGAGTTAGGTATCTACTTGTTTGGTTAGGCAATGGTTTATTTTTTTTATTTTAAGGGTGTTTGATGTAAGTGTTTTTTTTCATCTTGTTTTATTAGGAGAAAAAATTTGTAAATTATATGCATAGCAATTATAGTTTGAATTGCTGATAAGAAAATTTATCTCATCTCAGTTAGTTTATGTCATATACATTTATAAATTGCTTAATCATTGGTTTAAACCAACATCCAAACATACCTCTTACTAAACTAGGAAACTGGCATGGCCTGCTTTAAGTGACAATCGTAAATTTTTAGGTCAACATGTTTGGGTTTCAATTTCTTAAAAGTTGCTGTTAAACTATCTTTTTTGCTTGAGTTTGTTTTGTTTATGTTTATACTAGTATAAACTAGAAAAAAACATGGTATCATAATAATTTAGCGTATGTATATGTTTTATCATCCAACTATCCTATTTTCTCGACAAATAACAACTCATCACACTTCGAACAAAGAACAAACACGAAAATAAGTCAAAAATAGTCCCGCCGCAACGGGCATGCACCAAAAACCTCGTTTTAAAACATTCATAATAATAAATAATGTCATTATGTGTAAATTTATAATCTTTAGTGTGCTAGGATTGATAAGGGCAAATGGGTCGTAGGTCTAAAACTCAATGCCATAAGCCCATAATTAATTAGCTTTATATTACAATCGGGTTGGAATAATACTATTAACATTTGACGTCCTCATTTTATATTACAAATCGGGTTGGAGGTGATGGATATTGTTGATGTTCGGTGTCGAGTGATCAGATGCCGAAAACGGTGTCGAAAAGAAAGGGTAAACGAAATGAGGTATAATTTAATGTTTAATCTATCTTTCTTGGTGGTTTTTTGATGAGTAATAAGCGTGTTGGGTTGATCCTTGAACTGGGTGGTTAAACTGTGTGTAATTGTGATATACCATTTGATATGAATTGTTGATTGTTACTGAAAATAAGTTAATTAATTTAGGATTATGTGGGGAAAACTATTAAACTTTTTAATTTATTACAAGGGTATATAATGCATTTTTTTTTTTTAAGACAGTCCGTTATTTGGATTATTTTGAAGCATTATAGTATGTTACATACTCTTAAAAAAAAATTGTTAGAAAATTTATAATGGTGGTAATGTGGTAAATTTGCTAAATGAAAAGTGAGTTTTTTTTGTTTGAATATAGATATTTATAGAATTTGTGTTTAAAAAAGCGCGCCTATTAGTACCTGAGGTGTGAGGCAAGGCGAGGCAGTGGGGTCATCGCATCGGGACCCTTGATGCACAGCCATTACATAAGGCAATTGGAGGTGGTGCTTTTTGACGCCTTTGAGTTAATACTTGTTTTTAACAGATCTATACAAAAAAAAGAAACAGATTGGCACAAAGCCGATTAAATGACATGGTTTGTGCTACAAATATATATAGTGCTTTGGAACGTTCGATATAAAGAGCGGATACTATGATCATATTCTGTTTGGAACGATATCGACTAGAAAGTAACGAATGTTTGATGGAAAAAATGGATGGTGAAGAAGTTACGGATGAATTTGTGTTTGAAGATGATGAGTTGACATGGGCTGATGTTGATAGGGCTGCTGGAGCATCCGAGCCCGATTACTGTACTAGAGCATCGGCATCGACAAGTGATGAACCATTGTTCCAAACCAAGAAAGGAATAGTCAAAAGGATAGAGTGTTGATCAGGCTTCTACTTGGTTCACGCAAAAGACCTGTTTGTTTGGTGAAGACGATTAAATGGAAACGGATATTAGACTTTCCCAAGATCATGAGGTGCTACAGATTCATGAAGATCCGGTGGAGAGCAAATACGCATGCTTCTAAATGGCATAGATCCCCATTCATTCCTATGCATTGCATGGTTTTCGTTCACATGCATGATTTTCTCACCCTTTTGAATTTGATAAACTTATGATCTATGGTTGTTCTCCTAGTATTTCTAGTCGGGGAATCACAAACTTTTAGAATGAATGAGGAATGCATGCTTTCTTTCGATTTGTATAAATCCCTATTCGTTCTTATGCATTGCATGGTTTTGTTCACATGCATGCCTTTTGTGGTCCTTTTGTTATTCTCCGGTATGGCGGTAGGAATTTGATAAACTTTAAGAATGAATGGGGAATGAATGGTTATTATTGTTGTTAAATGTCTTCTTGATGCGTTTATATATATGAATTATGGTTTCTAACAAAGTTAGAATCGTTTTTTACAAAGTATGTGCCTAGCTTACGAGAGGCGTGCGCTTTTTGCCTCATCGCCTCGCGCTTTGGTTTTTTGACCCTTAGCGCAACGAAGCGCTTCTCGCTTTTTAAAACCCAGTATAGAATTATGATAACATATAATAAATGCTCAAGATAATGGTAGTTCTTTAAATTTGTGTTTATTGGTAATTTGTATAAAGAAATTGTAGTCTTGTTTTTAGAACGAAAAATGTGTGTGGAGTTGTTATAGGGAGACTCATGAATCACGATAGTGATCAGTAAATATAATAATTGATGTTCAAATATCAAGAAAGAGACATATATAACATGGTTAAATAAGGATCTAATTCTCAATTTTTTTAATCTAAATTTGGATTCTTTTATAATCTTTGAAGTTGATGAATAGTATGATATGCACAAACTACTTGCTACATCACCTTAAGAGAAGTTTATTTATCTGATTATATATTTCCTTTGGAAAACAATAAAATTTTCTCCTTTTGATTGTATTAACTTGCGTTATAAGTAGCTTTAGATGTAATTGTATACATTCATTATTCTGCTAGATATGTTGTGGACATCGTTGTGGTTATTTGATCACTCAAAATTTCAGGTTCCGGTTCATGAAATAATTGATGTTGACATGGATGAAGATCCCAATGATGTAGTGTTTATTCAAGGGAAGGCCGAGTCAACCAAAAAGATGAAGAGTCACTTCTTTCTGGAGGAGACAACAAACCACCGATGCTTGAAAAACACTTGTATGATTCATGGAAAAGCAGAATGGAACTTTATATGATGAATAGACCACATGGAAGAATGATTCTTGCATCTGTTGAAAAAGGACCACTTGTTTGGCCTTCAATCACTGAGGATGGAGTAACAAGGCTTAAGGAATATGTTGAACTAACTCCAGCTGAAGCCATTCAAGCAGATTGCGACATCAAAGCTATAAACATCATTCTCCAAGGCCTACCAACTGAAATCTATGCTCTTGTGAGTCAACATCGTGTGGCAAAAGATCTTTGGGAGAAGATTAAACTGCTAATGCAAGGAACGTCATTAACAAAACAAGAACGTGAGTGCAAGCTGTATGATGAATTCGATAAGTTCACTTACAAGAAAGGAGAGACGCTACATGAGTACTACTTGAGGTTCACTCTGTTACTCAATGATATGAACATCTACAAGATGCCATTGGAGCAGTTTCAAGTTAACACCAAGTTCTTAAACACTCTTCCTGATGAATGGAGCAAATTTGTTACTGATGTTAAATTGGTCAAAGACTTGCACACTACCAATACTGATCAACTTCATGCTTATCTACAACAACATGAAAGACATGCAAATGAAGTTCGTTTGATGCATGAACGCAACTCTGATCCTCTTGCTTTAGTTGCATCTCACCAATTAACTCAGCCAGCTTATCAATCTCATCTACACACTCACCCAAAGTCTCTATCTCAACTTCATGTTTCACCATATCAGTCTTCACAGTTTGTTCCACCGTATCAGACTCAACAATTCACAACCAATCAATCAACACCTCTTTCAATTACTTATCCATCAAATGAGTACCAATCCACCGTTCACCACAACGTTTATTCTTCACAACCATCAATCCCACAAGTGGAATATGCTCCCACAGCCTGTCAACAGCAACACCCTGAATTTTCCCAACCAGACTCTGGTCTAGTTGTTCCAGTGTTCCAGAAAGGGGATGATCCAATTGATGCGATCAATCACATGATGTCGTTCTTAACTGCTGTTGTCACATCCCGGTATCCTACTACCAACAATCAGCTAAGAACTTCGTCAAACCCTCGTCAACAAGCTACCATCTATGATGGAAAAGTAACTGTGCAACCTGTTCAGGGGAGACAAACCACTTATGCTGCTGGAACAACGAGAAAATACACACCTGGTGCAAGTGGAAGCAACACGGGGAAACAACGGACTGTCATCTGTTACAACTGCAAAGGGGAGGGTCATATTGCCAAGCAGTGTACTAAGCCTAAGAGGAAAAGGGATGAAACATGGTTCAATGATAAAGTGTTGCTGGTTCAAGCTCAAGCAAGTGGTCAAGCTTTAACAGAGGAAGAAATAGCATTTTTGGCAGATCCAGGACTTCCTGACATTCAAACCTCTCAGACTGTCATCACCCACAATGCTGCTTATCAAGCCGATGATCTGGATGCCTATGACTCTGATTGTGATGAACTCAACTCAGCCAAGATTGCTCTCATGGCGAATCTCTCCAGGAATGGCTCAGATGCACTCACTGAGGTACACAATCCAGATAATCTGACCTATGATTTATTCAATCAAAGTGAGCAGATAATGACGTCTTCTGAACAGTCTAATGATGTGAGTCAGACAGAAACTGAAATAACCAGTGATAGCAATATCATTCCTTATTCTCAGTATCTGAGTGAAACACAACAGGAAACTGTCCAGAATTCTAACTCTTCTGCTCAACAAGATGTCCTGATATTATCTATGTTTGAACAATTAAATACCCAAGTGATGCACTGCACCAATGTTAATAAAGCTTTGACTACCGAGCTTGACAGATATAAAGAAGAGGTTAAAGATTTGAAAGAAATGCAAAATGTTGAAAACAGTTTTTCAGGATCAAATGAACAGTATGCCGAGATTGTACGTCTTAAGCAAACTCTTTCTGAACAAGTGCAAGAAAATGATTCTTTAATGAAAACAGTTTCTGATCTCAAAAAGGATTTAAAAATGGAAGAAAACATAAATATTGATAGAGAAATTGCTTTAGAAAAGAAAATTAAGCAACTTGATAATATCATTTTCAAAAGAGGTCAATCTGCGCAAACTGTTCATATGATGACTAAATCCAAAATTTGTTATGATCATTCCACGAAACAAGCTATCGGTTTTGAAAAACCTTTCTATCTGAAGAAAGCTCGGGAGTCAAAGCCAAAGCTGTATGACGGGAATGCCATTCTTAAAATGGATACTATTGTGGTTCCTGATTCTGATGAGACATTAATGCTTTGTGAAGAGAGTCGTTCAAAAATGCTTTTGAAAGAACAAGATCCAATGGTTGTAAAACATAAAGTGAACACTAAACCCATTAATTATGCTATTCTTAATAACGATTACAACAAACGATTTGTTTGACAATCTGATTTATATAGTGAACATGCCTATTAGAAAGCGACTTCGGTCCCAGCTTTAGACCCATCTCATTCTTCCACAACCGTCAAAGTTGAGGTTCCAAAAGAACTTCCTAAAGTAAGTATGGTGAATACTAGCTTGAAAGAGCTTAAACGCTATCTTACTGGCTTTGATCAGGTTGTCAAAGAAAGAACCACTGCCACAACTATCACTGAGGGCACGTGGGGGTTTAAACATACAAAGGCTTGTTTTTGAGATGAAATCATTCCGTTTATAAAAGAATTAAAAGATATCTTCAATAACTTCAATCAATACTTGGTTGAAGAACTTGCTGATGTCTAAAATATCTTTTATCAAATGGAACAGGCTGTCGAACAACATCGCTTGGAGTCCAGAACTTTCGAAGTTAAAATGAATCAAGTTTTGAGTGAAAATGAACGACTCTTGGCACAAGCCATTGATCATGATATTGTAAAAACTGTTGTGAATTTGTCTGTGAATGATGGTTGTGAAACTGTGAATGAATGTCAAAAGTGTCTCGAACTCAAGACTGAGCTTCTCAACAAAAAGGATGTTGTTGATAAAGAAACTTACGATAAACTTTGTAAGAGTTTTACAACTCTTGAAAAACATTGCATCACTTTGGAAGCTGATTCTCAACTTAATCAAGAAATTTTTCAACAGACAAACAGTGTTTTAGATCAAAATGCTCCAAGTTTTACTCAGTTGTTTGAATTAAGTGAATTGAGAGCTCAGTCTCAAGAGAAAGACACAGTCATTGTCAAGTTGAAAGAGCAAATTAAGTCCTTAAAAGGAAATGTGGATGATAGTAAAGTCAAAATGGACATGGATGAAATTGAGACTCTTAACATTGAATTGGAACATAGAGTGACAAAACTTGTTGCTGAGAATGAGCATTTGAAACAGACTTATAAGCAACTTTATGACTCGATTAAACCAAAACGTGTTCAATCAAAAGAACAATGTGATGCGTTAATCAAACAAGTCAATATAAAGTCTGGGGAAATTTCTGATTTAAATGCAAAACTTCAGGAACAAGGTTTGGTCCTAGCAGCCCTAAAAAATGAGTTAAGGAAACTTAAAGGAAAAGCTTTAGATAAGGAGGCTATTGAGACCCACTCTGTTGATCCAAAAGTGTCTAAGGATAATGTGGAACCAATCACGCCCAAATTGTTGAATAAAAGGACTGCTCACTCCTCCTATATTAAGCACACTCAGGAAGAAGCTTTGGTCCTTAGGGATATAGTCGAACATGTAAAAGCGAATTATCCTCAAGATTCAACACTTTAGAGTCCTGCTTTAGGTATGAACCAAAGTCCATTCAGTGAAATTGCTTTCACATATAAGTAGGACTTGCCCTAAATCATTAAAATTTTGGATCTCAATTAGTTGCGGTCACACCGAGGAAAAAGACAAGAAAGTTAGGTTTGCCGAATCACTCACATCCACAAAAAATACAAAAATAAGACCTCGACTTCAAACATAGTTTCTAACAAGCATGTGTTGCATTCTACAGGAGTAAGACTTTCTGCTAGTGCTAGCGGATCACAGCCTTCAGGCAATACCAGGAATGATAAGATTCAGCAAACACCAAGTAGTAATTCAAAGAATAAAGTAGAAGCTCACCCTAGGAACGTTAAATCTAGTTTGAATAAAAGGAAAGGTACTGTTAAAGTTAATGGATATGCATATGTGCAGAATTCCAAGAAACATGATAATTCTGATTATGTCTGTATTAACGGTGATGATTGCATGTCTTCTGATAATTTGTGTGTTTAAAATTCTATGAATGATGTGAAATTTCATGCTAAACCTAAGAAGAGAAAATCTAAGAAATAGAATTGGAAACCAACAGGAAAAGTGTTCACTAAGATGGGATATATTTGGAGACCTACTGATCGGACCCTCACTATTGTAGGAAATGCGTGCCCTTTAACTAGGATTACCACTACTAATGAAGTGCCTTCTAGGAAACCAATAGTTCTAGAATCTGAATCACCCAAACCTATGGTTAATTTGGTATATTCAAGGAAACCTAAGAAGAATAAGAATACTAAGTCCGTTAGCAAAACTAAGGTTATAAAAACAACATTTGCTAACAAACAGGAACCCAGTAAATCTTGGGGATCCACAAAAACCAATGTTCCATCTACTTCTCTTAATGAATGCAGGTTGTCCAAATCGTCCTCTGGTATTTAGACTCCGGTTGCTCGAAGCACATGACCGGAGATCGCTCTCAGCTCACCAATTTCATCAGTAAATTCTTGGGTACAGTTAAATTCGGAAATGATCAAGTTGCAAAGATAATGGGTTATGGAGACTATCAGATTGGGAATGTTACTATTTCAAGGGTTTATTATGTTTTTTCTGTGGGACAATTCTATGATTCCAATCTCGAAGTAGCTTTTAGTTTCATCAATACACATGCTTCATTCGCAATCTAGAAGGTGTTGATTTATTGACGGGATCTCGAGGGGATAATCTTTATACACTCTCACTTGGGAATATGATGGCGTCCTCTCCCATTTGTCTATTGTCAAAGGCTTCTAAAACCAAATATTGGTTATGGTGTCGTCGTCTATCTCACTTGAACTTTGGTGCTATTAATCATCTTGCAAGACATAGACTTGTCCGAGGTCTCCCTAAGCTCAAGTTTGAAAAAGATCACTTATGTTCTGCATGTGCATTAGGCAAAAGTTCAAAGAAACCCCACAAACCCAAATCTGAGGACACCAATCAAGAAAAACTCTATCTGTTGCATATGGATCTGTGTGGGCCAATGTGTGTCGCGAGTGTCAATAGAAAGAAGTACATCATTGTTATTGTCGACGACTACTCTCGATTTACATAGGTAAAATGTTTACGATCAAAATATGAAGCTTCAGCTTTTATTATCAACTTTTTGAAGATGATCCAAGTACAGCTTAAGGAAACTGTCCGTCGCATTAGAACAGATAATGGAACTGAGTTTGTTAATCAAACATTGCGTGAATATTATGAGAAAGTTGGCATCTCTCATGAAACATCAGTTGCACGCTCTCCACAGCAAAATAGTGTTGTTGAAAGATGAAATCGTACGCTAATTGAAGCAGCCCACACTATGTTAATCTATGCAAAAGCTCCGTTATTTCTATGGGCCAAAGCGGTTGCCACAACATGTTATACCCAAAATCGTTCCATGATACGTCGTCATCGCGGTAAAACACCATACGAGCTTTTACATGACAAACCTCCCGATCTATCGTATCTTCATGTGTTTGGTGCACTCTGCTACCCAATGAATGATTGCGAGAATTTGGGCAAGTTACAACCGAAGGCTGACATTGGTATTTTCATTGGCTATGCACCCACGAAGAAAGCATTCTGGATTTACTACAAACGTACCAGACGAATAATTGAAACCATTCATGTTGACTTTGATGAGCTGACCGCGATGGCTTCTGATCACAGCAGTTCAGGACCCGCACTTTATGAAATGACTCTTGTAACAATCAGTTCAGGACTCGTGCCAAACCCTCCTTTAACACCATTTGTACCACCTTCTAGATCTGACTAGGATTTGTTGTTTCAACCAATGTTTGATGAGACACTTAATCCCCCACCCTATGTTGATTTACAAGCACCAAAAGTCATTGCTCCTATTCCTGAAGTAGTTGTACATGAACATACTGTATCAACTAGCTCACCTTCCTCAACTATAGTTGATCAAGATGCACCATCACCAAGTAACTCTCCTACAACACAAGAAACTCAAACTCCTATTATTTCTCATGATGTTGAAGAAGATAAATAGCAAATGGACTAAGGATCATCCAATTGAGAATATAATCGGTGATCTCGACAGACCAGTTTCCACACGACTACAACTCTATGAACAAGCCTTATTCTGCTACTATGATGCCTTTCTCACATCAGTCGGATGTTATTCATACAATTGTGCCTCCCGATCACCAAGTTTCTAAACACAATAGCAAATGGACTAAGGATCACCCACTTGATAATATAATCGTGCTTTTTCCAAGACCAGTATCCACATGACTACAACTCCCATAACAAAGCCTTATTCTGCTACTATGATGTCCTTTCTCACATCATCGAACCAAAAGAAATACAAAGACCGCATTAACTCAAGCATTTTGGATTGAAGCCTATTCAAGGAACTTCATGAATTTGAACGTCTGGAAGTTGGGACTTGTTCCTCCTCCAGACAAAGCATTTGTCATCTCTTTAAGTAATCTATAGGTTACGCTTGATGATTAAGGAGGTATACTAAAAAACAAGGCCTCGGGTGTTGTCGCAATCGTTGTTATTCTGCCAAAGGAGAGGAATCGATTTCTAAGAGTCAAACGCCTCCGGTTGCAAGATAGAGGCTATAAACGAATTTTTTTCTAGCGTTTGCTGCTCATATAAACATGGTCATCTATCAAATGGATGTGAACGACACTGCATTTCTGAATGTAATCAGCATAAGAATTTATGTGAAGCCAACGTACGATTTTGTGTATCCAGACAAACCTAATACGTCTACAAGCTATAAGAAAGCCCCTTTAATTATTTCATTATGGTTGAAACAAGCTCCACGTGCCTGGTAATTGTATTTGGTCTACATTCCGATATCCAATGACTTCTCAAAAGCTCAGTGGATCCTACAATGATTCATCCGTAGAAAGGCAATGAAACTACACTGGTTAACATAATCTATGTGATGATATTAATCTTGCTGTGCAATCTAACCTCTGAACTTTGTATCTATTCGCTAAAATAATGTGTTTCAAAATTCAAGATGTCCCGAATGATTGGTAAAATCCTCAATTTTCTTAAGACTACAGATTGTCTCAAAGTCCCAGAGGCATCATCATAAACCAATCTACATTGCCCTTGAAACACTAAAGAAAATGATGGCTAGAATCTTGTGACCCCAGTGGTACTCCCATGGAGGAGAATTCCAAAACTGGATGAAAGATAAAGATGGTAAAGCTGTCGATGCCATCACACTATCGTGGTTATATTGGCACCCTCCTTTAACTTACAGCCCAGTAGACATGACCACAAATTGCTATAGCAATGTGCCCGTTATCCAGGCTCGTGCCTACGAAAAGCAACTAAATATGCGTAAAAGGATCTTTTGGTATCTCTAAAGGAACCGTACATTTCGGGACTTTGGAATCCGAAGGATTCTTTTCCTATGCACTAACAGCATTTGGCAGAAGCTATCATGCTGGTTGTCAAGAATACACGCAGTAGCACATCATTGTATGTATTACAGATTTTGGTGATAGACTTGTAAGCTGGTCGCAAAAAGGCATGACAATCGCTGCTATACCATGTACGGAAGCTGAATATATTGCTTTGTCCGGTGGGGGTGGGGGTGAGGGGGGGGGGGGGGGGGGGGGGGGGGGGGGGGGGGGGGGGGGGGGGGTGGGGGGGGTGGGGGTGGGGGGGGGGTGGGGGGGGGGGTGGGGGGGGGGGGGTGGGGTGGGGGGGGGGGGGGGGGGGGGGGGGGGGGGGGGGGGGGGGGGGGGGGGGGCGGGGGGGGGGGGGGGGGGGGGGGGGGGGGGGGGTGGGGGGGGGGGGGGGGGGGGGGGGGTGTGAGTGGGAGGGGGGTTTGGGGTTTCTTTGTTGTGCTCCAAGTCCTTTGGAATGAGATACAACTTACCGACTATGGCCTTTGGATTCAATAAATATCCAATGTACCTGAGATAACAAAAGCGCTATTCCTTATGCTGCAAAACCAACGTTCAACATTCCAGATCCAAGCATATAGACATCAGGTTTCATTTCATCAAAGAGCATTTTGAAAATGGGGGTGATGATCGACATTACTTTGATCAATAAGAAGTAACAATTGCGGACAATCTTACTAAAGCACTTGGTCAGATAAATACAATGAATTCTAAACAACAAGCTGGGTAAGCGAATTTTACGCCGGAGACCTCTGAAAAAGTGTCAGAATGACGTTGACAATATTAGTGGACCTATTCGAATATCAATTGAAACATATGTATATAAAATAACTCAGAAAAACCAAAAATATTTCTTTTATGATAAACTTTTCAAAAACAAAGTACAAAAATTAAAAAATTAGAAAAATAGCAAAAAGAATTAATTAAAATTGCATGTCTTCTGAAATCGATAACATTTACGGTCTTAGAAAGTCATTCAACAATGGATACAAGCCTGTAAATGACGATCGAGCAGAAGTTTCAATGTTTCAAAACATTGCCCATGGCTTGCTCATTAAATTCCAAAGTAACCCACTTTTCCTTCTCCTTCTCCTGAGGAAAACATGTCGTCTAAAAGGACAGTTGTGCTTAACACGAGGAAATTATTCTCGACATGACTACTTTATGACCATACAAAATGCTTGTGATTACTTTGCATCACAATAACCCGAGCTTCCTAAAATCCATAAGTGTACGTTTTAGTGCATCTATGTGATTAAATAAGAGGAAACATATTTAACTTGGTGTTTTTGTATTGGTCTCACATAAAAAATCATTCTAATCAACTGAAAATAATTTTACAAATACATTTTACTTCTTAAACAATGGTCTACGCACTAAAATAGAACACGGTGTCATTTGTTTGAGGGTGGAGAGAAATGCCTCAAATTTCTATTGTCATGATAAAATGATCAGGTATAGTAATGTGTAAAGAGAAATTAGAAAACGAAAACGGTAATATCTCTATATAAAAAGTAAATTAAGTTTAACTTGTTTATCCTTTAAGAGAGAATGTCAAATTTCTTTGTCATGATAAAATGAGCTGTTAAAAGGGAAAAAGATTTTAAAACAATAACGTCATATCTCTTGATAGAAAGTTCATTAAGTTTAACTTACTTGTGCTTTATGTGTTACTTGCTTATGCCTTTAGGGTGTAGTTTGCTAAATTATGTCTATAGGTATGAGAGTATAAAACATTAAGGACCTTGTGTGCTATTTGTTTAACTTGAATATACCTTATAAAACCTAATTTGCAAGATTAATAAGTTGTGTTAACATGAGGGGCCAAATGTGTCAACATTAAAATTGGTTAATAACATAACCACCCCCCACCCGTCCCCATCACTGTTCACACACTCTCACACACTCAAACATACACACACTCAAATCGCACCCTTTTAATTCTTATTCTCAAGATCATATCCAGATCAAGGTACTCTTTATAAAACGTTCCTTACACTTCAAATAGATCATATCCTATTCGAATTGTGTTTTCATGGTGATTTGATCTCGATCAACCCTAACGTCAAAATTAGGGTTCATCAAAATCGAAGCAAGATGAAATCTCGAAATTGAATGAGGCGTTTTGCTCTGATTGGAGTGTAGAGCAATATCTTATCACAGTTTTATCATTAGAGTTAATTTCAATGTGTAAATGATTGATTTTGTGCTTAAAAATTAGGGTTGTGCTATATGAATGTTAGGAGTTATGTGTGGAATAGCAATAATATGTTATGTCATGTTCATCTCATCTAGCGTTAGTTCCTGTTTTTTCTTCTCGATTGTCTATGTGGTGTATTAATTGCTCGTTAGATAATTCACTTAGTGTGGACCGATCGAGTTAATGACGATCGAACGAGTGTTATCTAACCTGGACCGAACGAGTGACTGAAAGTGAGGACCGAACGAGTGATTTGTAATACGGACCGAACGAGTGAAACACTATTAGGACCGATCGAGTGAAATCTAGTAAGGACCGAACGAGGGGATCCAGTATGGATCGAACGAGTGAATCATCGTAAGGACCGAACGAGTGAGTCCTAGTAAGGACCGAACGAGCGTCTGATAGTGAGGACCGAACGAGTGACTAATTGTATGGACCGAACGAGTGATTGCAAACATGGACCGAACGAGTGACTGCTGGTGAGGACCGAACGAGTGTATGATAATATGGACCGAACGAGTGTTTGAGTATATGGACCGAACGAGTGATATTTAGTGGAAACCGATCAAGGTGTTTCTTTGAGGACCGAACGAGTGAAAATGTTATCAACACTTAACCAATTTTGTGACATAACACACTTAAGATCAGATTTTTTTATAACTAAGATTAAAATTAATCAAATCTCTTAGTTTAAAATAGACATTAAAAGCTTGACAAAACCAATGTTAACTGCATTCAACTTAGTTGTTAGGATAGGTGCCTTTGTCTCATAAGCTATTAGTCTATCTAAGATGATCGATCTTCAAAAGTGCTAAAAGTCATAAAGGTTCTCATGAATGAATGATTGTGTCTCCTTATAAACTGCACTCACTCTTTCTTAAACAGACTCATGGAAATCTCAATAGCGGATCAGATAGCTTTGGATGATGCATTAGTTGCTCCTGCCGACCGACTTAAGATTGGTAAATGTAATCTTCGATTAAGCTCGGATGTCACATCAACGAAATGAAGCAGACTCTTCAAGTACTTAGTCTACGATGTGTTATATAACTCACTCCTTTCTACAAGGCATTATCAAGTCACTATTGTTGCTCCAGAGATCTTATGCAAGAATTTGGGCCTCTGCTTAAGTTCATAAACCGATCTGTCAGATTCAAGATGAATTAACTAAAAAAGCACATTCCTTGGTCTTGATCAATTCAGAGACATTCTTCAAATTTGCCCTAAAGTCGGTAATAAGAAGTTTGAAGAACCACCTCTTGAGAAAGAGATTCTCTCCTTTCTAACTAGTCTAGGTCACTCTGGAGAAATAAGGAAGATCACTGCCGTTAATGTCAATAAACTGCATCACTGGATATCATTTGCAGCTATCATCAACAATGTCTCAGTGGTAAACCCATCCTATGACAGTCTCGTCTTTCTCAGCTCAATTTTGTGGGGTGCATGTACAATAAGAGATTGTTGTCTTATGCATATCATTCCGTGGGATGGACTTCATTTACCAGATTGAGAACAAAAATACAAAGAAGGGCAATGCGATGTACTATCCTCGTTTCACCAAGTTAGTCGTCAACTTTGTCATGGATAAAGATCCTTCAATTCCTCAAAGAAACAAGGTAAATTGGCATTATGCCAGAGATGACCCAATGTTCACAACAAATCAAGTATCTCAGAATGAAAGACACTCAGTTGTACGGGACTATCTTGCCAGTAGCATTAACCAACGAGGACATCCGCAACTCTGAATCATACAAAGAGTATTATGTTATTGCTTCAGGAACGATTCCTCCAAAGACAAAAGGAAGTAAGAAGAAAGCGATTACATTACAACCACTAAACAGGAAGCTCCCACAGTCCCAAAGGGAAAAGGAAAGAAAAGAAGTCTGGAAAAGGGAAGCAGAAGACTACAGAGTTGGAGACTATCTCCTGAGGTGGTTTTGACAGAGGTTGGGCAACTTAAGATAATCACAAAAAGAAGCCGTAAAGAAACTCACAGCTCTCATGCCAGTGGTTCTGGTGCAGATGAAGGAACTGGTGTTACACCAGGGGTTCCTGATGCACCTGATTATGACTCAGAGGATGATATCTCCTGGAAATCAAGTGACGATGATCAAGATGATGAGAAAGCTCAAGATGAAGATAAAAATGACGTTAATGAGACTACACAGGATGATGAAGATGATGATGTACATGACGATGATGAGAACGCTCAAGATGATGATGATGAAGAACAGACTGAATCAGAAGATGATGGTGATGATTTTATCCATCCAAAGCTCACAACTCATGATGGATGATTAATACATGGAAGAGGAAACTGATAAAGATGATACTTTCGATCCAATAGTTCACACACCCTCTCATATTTCATCATCAGATGACGAAGACAGTGACAATGAAATTGAAGGGACGAATGTTGAAGGAGAAGTTGAAGGGATGGATGTTGAAGATGCAGAGGATCAAGGAAATGAGGCGGTCGAAGATACCAATACCAATCTTGAAGGAAGAGATGATGTAATGACAGATGCTATATTGCCCCAGGTTCAAGCAACCCAGGAAATTGAAGACACTCATGTGACCCTAACTCCGGTAAATCCTGATGGTCAACAACAGAGCTCGTCTGTATCATCTGGCTTCGTCTCCAACATGCTGAATCCAAATCAAGATACCGGTGTTGATGATATTTTTGAACAACATGCTGAAGCCACCTCTCTAATTGATACTCCTGTAACTGCCATTGTGGAGCCATCCTTCTCTGCACCAACCAATCGCCCTCCAACACCGAATCCTCTCGTCATTCAAATACAACAACCACCAATTCTGACACCGGCTACTACTACAAGCTCCTCGCTACAAAATCTTCCTAACTTTGCTTCGTTGTTTGGCTTTGATTACAGACTAAAAGCGTTAGAAGACAACTTCTCGGAACTCAGACAAACAAATCAATATGCTGAAGCGCTCTCCTCCATTCCTGGCATCGTTGATCAATATCTAGCAAATAAAATGCAGGAAGCAGTGGATGTTGCAGTCCAATTGAAGTATGACAGAATTCGAGAAGAGTCTAATACTGAAAATCAACAATTCCTTGATTCAATCGATGAAGGAATGAAGAAAGTAATCAAGGAACAAGTCAAAAAGGAAGTCTCCAAAATTACTCCAAAAATTGAGAAGTTAGTAATCGAACAACTCGAGTCTGAGGTTCTGGTACGATCATCAAAGGAAGCCAACACGTCTCATGCTGTAGCTGCTAATCTTTCAGAACTAGAGCTGAAAAAGATCTTAATTGACAAGATGGAAGCTAACAACTCTATCAACAGGTCAGACATTCAAAGGCAGCTCTACAAGGCATTAGTTGATGCGTATGAAGCCGACAAAATTCTGTTAGATACATATGGCGATACGGTCACAATAAAAAGACCTCGAGACGGAGCAGATGATGATCAAGAACCCTCCGCTGGAACAGACCGGGGGTCCAAAAGAAGAAGGTCAGGAAAAGAACCTGCTTCTACCAGTGCTCCAAGAGAAACGACAACCACGACAGCAGGAAAGACTACTACTACAGGTTCTAAGACTCACAAGCAATCTGCTAGCCAATCTGCTCCGGTAGAGGAAACTATGCAAACTACAGATGTCTTTGAAGCACCTGCACACCAGGAGTTTGAAACAGGTGTCCATGATGAACAAGCAGAAGAAGAGGTCCAACATCTTCCTGACTGGTTTCAACAACCTACACGACTACCTTCTCCTGATCATGCATGGAATAAGTCTGTTCCTGCCGTTCATGAATCTGTCCAACCTTGGCTAAGCAATCTGGCACAAAGACAAGACCCTCGAGAGTCATTCGATGAACTAACCGACTCTACATTTGACTTCTCTGATAAGATCGTTGTAGCTCAAGATTGGTTAGATCTTTGTATCTAGGATAAACAATAACAATGATTGAATATGCACAGC
>BQNB010011012.1:0-79061 GCA_026074375.1 Tanacetum coccineum
CTTTAGGCCTAGTAGTATTAACCCTTGTATCCTTAACAATATTAACTTTTTAGTGAAATTACTATTATTAGCTGCAGTTATTTTGTTAAAAGACCTTCTAGCAGTTGAATATGAATTATTAATAAAAATTTTCATGAGTCCTGCATTATTCACTGCTGTTCTTGGTTGACTAGTATTAACTGGTCTAGCAGTATTAAGTGAAATTAGGCCAGACCTAGTTAAGACTGTTCATGAAACCATGTTTCCTTTTGGACTCAGGTGAGTTAATTTAGAGAAATTCTATTTGTTCACCTTTTGAACATTGGTCCATACGGGTTTTGCAAATTTTCTATTATTATACCAGTTATTGCCATCATTCTTTAAATGATCAAAACTCCCACACACATGACAAGCTTTGTTGAACATCTCAAAATCATTCCCTAATTTTTGAGACATCTGTTGGTTCCAGTTTCTCTTGTTTCCTCTAAGACTAGGTGTGTTTTGCCTATTTTTATCAACCGACGCGTTCCTAGGGGATTTTACTTGCTTAGTAGATTTAACAAAGTTTATCTTAGCAAAACTAGGTTTATTAAACATCTAAACTATTTTAATCTTAGGCACATCTTCTTCCTCACTTTTAGACACCCAATCCTCAATAATTGGGGCTTCATTTTCTTTCCTAGCATTCTTAGGTTCATTAGTCTCAACAGTAGGCTTTTCAACTACAGACAACATACTCATTCACATCAACAAAATCATCTAGACTAGGATAAAATAAATCAGATTTTGGTGGCATAAAATTCTATTATGAGGAGGTGGGACAGTCATTGAATACTCGACTCCGTTTTACACTTATTCCATATCTGTTTGTCTAGAAGTTTACTTAGGTTTTTTGATGAATTTTCAATTTTTGTACTAAATTGAACCTATATCTTTTTTGTTTGAGCCAACTCGAACTTCCTTTTAAGCTTCTGTAATACTAAATCTCTTAAATAGATTTCATATTTTAAGAGTTTTATGTCTTTCTCATACACAAACTCATTTTTCTTAAATACTAACAGTCTAGCTTCTACAGATTCTAAACCAGTTTTATAAGAGACAACACTTATCCTAGCTGTTCTTAAGTCTTTAACTAATTATTCATTTTGTTCTTTTAGATTTTTACACATTCTAAGCAAGATGAACAACAATTTAGGTCATTAGATACCTCAGAGTTTGTAAAAAAATTAACTTGTTGAGAATAACCATAAGAGCAAAATTGTTGGAACCTTCTACTTCATGGTCACCCAATCATAGACAAGCCATTACACTAAGACACTAAGGCATTTGAAGTAGTTTCCTCAACTGGCACAGTCCTTCTTGTAGGCTCCTTGTTTTTGTTGTCTTGATTCCTGGGTGCCCTGCACTCCCTTGCAAAGTATCCTCTCTTGTGGTAGTTAAAAAACTCCACCTTGAACTTGTCAAACCTAATTCTTTCTTTATTGGCCATGTCTAGATTCCTTCCAGTATTCTTTAGGAATCTTCTTGCTCATAGGTAGCTAGCAATGTTCGCAACCTCAAATCCATCTCTCTAGAATCATCAGAATGATTTGTTATAGATCTCATTATCAGCTGTGTAAATACAGGTTGGCTAGCAAAGAAGGAATAAATCACAACATCACTCAAATTTTCAACAGTTGTTGAGCTATCAGCAACACCCTAAGTACTAGCAGTATTAACACCCTGAGTAGTATTAACTGCTCTAGTTGCACTGTTAGTACTGCTAGAGGATAGAAAGGCTACATTATGTGAGTTTTGGTTGGAGGCAAGATGTCCACCTTGACCTCTAAATTCATAAAGCATTCAGGTTGTTGAAGAGGTCATCCAAACTTAATGTCTTAATATCTGGTTTGTTCCTCCACATAATAGTATGCATAGTCCATTCTTATGAAAAACTTCTCAAGAACTTCTGATTGATGTCTTTTTAAGGAATACCTTCACCATGCATCTCCAGTTCACTAATTAGCTTTTGAAGCCTTTCATAAGTTTGCTCAATCATTTCTGTGCTGTATGCAGCAAAGTTTTCATATTGCTGCTTTAGAAGATTTTTTTGAGTTTTCTTTGTAGCAGTATTACCTCCAAATCTATTTTCAATAGCCTGCATCAGTGTCTTAGCATCCTTGTATGAGTTGAACTTTCATTGATTCTCATTAGGTAAGGCCATCAACAAAGTGCTTCTTTCCTTTAACTCTGCCCTGCTTTGTGCCTTCTCTTCAACACTTGTAGGAGGGATAGCAGTCTCCTTACCATTAAAAGTTTTTGTTACTATGGGAGCATTAACATTTTCTATGATCTCCCATAGAGTGTAATTAACACACTGTAGGTACTGCTCCATCCTCATCTTCCAGAGATCATACTCACCAGGTTGGAGTATGGGTAGCTTGATAGTTTAAGTAGATTAAGAATCCATTGCTTCTTGAGAAAGTAGATCATGTGTGTAGTAAAGTTTCTTTTTATTCAAAGCTTCTTACAAGCTCGGATACTACTGTTGGATCCCAATATAATAGATCATGCTTAGCTTGGTAGTAAGCCTAAGTTGTATTGAATAAATCCAAAACAACTATGATAGAAACTTTGATTGTGAATATCAAAGACTATGCGGAATCTAGTCAATGATACTCAGAAGAATTTCAATGAAACAATAATGAATAAGATCAATAACAAATAGTTTACCAAACTTTCAGCCTCAATATAATACGAATACTCTTAAGAGTTAGGGTTTACAAACCTGAAGCAACGGAACTAGATGACAAACAATTAAACAGATATCAATCTCATTCCTAGGACCTTCCTTTTATACACCAAGAGTCTCCTACTGGCTTACAATAATTTTCCCAAGTTATCTTGATCTTCTAAACAAATAATTAACGTATCTTTTACCAAAATATCTAATACATATCACATAAGCAATCTTTATCTTTAATCAATCTTTATCCATTAGCAGTTGTAACTCTGTCAGCAGTTGTAACTTTGTACCAGCAGCATTAACTCTGAACACTAGCAGCAGTAACTTATACACCAGCAGCATTAACTGTGTACAAGCAGTAGTAACTACTTAGAATATTTTCTTCATTCTCCACCAGCAGTACTAACTTTACTCTAGCAGTACTAACTTTACTCTAGCAGTACTAACATATACTAGCAGTTCTAAGTTATACTAGCAGTACTAAGTTTATACTGACAGTAGTAACTACTTAGCGTATTTTTCACAATCTTTTTGCTAGCAGTAGTAACACAAACCTTTCTTCTTAAGCAACACTAACTTTGATAAGAGCAACAGTAATTCCAAACAGCCTTATGAAGCTTTTAATCCCAACAGCGTGGATCATATTGAAAATTTTCCGTATTGGGTTTTTTTTCCCCATTTTCTCTTCCTTAGACGTTAGGATACGGGATTTTGTTTTGAATTGTTTTGGGGTAATGAAGTTTCTTTGGCTGGTTTTGGATTTTGAGTCTTTGGTTGTGGTGTAGGTTATTTGTCTTCATCATCACTATTGAAATTGATAGGGGTTTCAAAATTGTCTTGTTGATCATTTGGGTTAACTAGTGGGTTATAAGATTTACCACTTCTTGTGAATATGGAATTTACATGCTCATTACGAGATTGCGGTGGTTTATAGGCTTTGGAGTTATGCTCTGTTGGTTTGGTTAGTGTTTACTTGGAAGAGATCCATAAGGACGACAGATTGTCTTGTCACGAGTCTGTCGAACTTAGTCTCAAGGTTCTGGATTGAAGCTTGATGATTTTTGGCTACGGTTTCAAGTTGGGTTTTGAGATCCATAAATGTTTCTTTGACAAAAGCGTTGGTTGATTGTTGATATTTTATGAAATCGTTAAATTGTTTTTGAAGATCATAGGATTTATCATCGGTATTGTATCGGTAGTTATCTCGATTATAATCATTCCGTCCGCTTGAACGTCAATTATCGCAATTTGAGTCTCGGTCGGGTAATCATTGTAAAAATGAGTCTTACAAAAATTTTGCATGAACTTGGCTTCTTCTTCACGGTACATGGGTATGTCATCTTCATCAAGATTGGGGTTTTTTTTAGTATAAGATTGGAGTTCTTTGTACTGAGCATCTATTTTTAGAGTCAGGCATCTATTGGGCAAATTTTGTTAGTATCAGAATTACTGCTACCTTCATCAGCGAAAGTAACAGTTGTTTCTAAGAATATGAATTTGGTGTTTTGATTTTAGCACCAATCGAGCTTGAGTAAGACTTTATCTTCGAGAAGCTGATAAGCATGATTTTGGTATTTTATAGAGAAAAAATACCACAGCAGCGGCAGTTCAGAACTTCTTGTCTCGCTGAGACCATGATGAATATTTTTATAATGTTGCCTTTGGAAAGATTGTGACCATGGTAGTTTCAGAGCATTTCCTTTACTGAAGCCAAGCGATCGGTTAAGAAACATTTCATGTTGAGAAAAAACTCGAATTTCTCCAGGAGACGGTCCGAAAAGGAGCTGGGAGAAGAACGCTAATGAAAACAGTTGAAGTTTCATCCCATGTTTCAATAGATCCTTCGTTGAGTTCGCCCAGCCATGTTTTTGCTTCTCCAGTGAGTGATAGGGGAAACATCATCAGGCGGACGACTTCATTTTTAGTATCTCTATATTTAAACATATCGCAGACTCTGAGGAATTCATGAATCTGTTTATGAGGATCGGTTTTGGTTCTACCATCAGATTAGTTTCCTTTGACAAGCGTCAAGTGGTTACCTTTAATAGCAAATTTATTTGCGGTTTCAGGAATATTAATTGCGGAACCGAGAGTCGGAGCGACAACACGGTCGGCAGCCCACATGGGTTCATCATCCATTGGATCGTAATCTCGAAGAATATCACGAAGAGTGACGGAATAAATTGATTTTAAAGAATGCGGGTAGACAATCTTAGGGTTTTTGTGGTGGATTATTTCTTTGATCGTATGAAGACTCTCTTGTTTTTGTCGATAAAGTCTCGATCAAGAGTCGATTCAGGTTTCAGGGTAAAGGTTCAACAAGTTCAGAATTGGAAGCACGTGCATGCATCCAATAGAAAATTGTTAGGGATCAGTTTCCCAGAAAACTGTACGGCGATTTTTAAAAAAGAGGGGGGTTAAAAATAATTTTCTAGAGTTGACTACAAAACAGCTAAAAATCCCTGGCAACGACGCCAAAAACTTTGATGTGTTTCAAAAGCTTTTAAATATATAATACGTAAAAATACCATATTTATTATAGGGAAACACGCGTAAAAGTATAACCCCACGATGTAGTATAACCTTATAGGTAAGCAAGGTCTATTCACAGGGATTTGAGTTAGTGTTTTATAAATCAGAAAGAACTAGGTTTTAACTGAAAATAAATTTGTTTAACCAATGATAATTAAGATGACTACTCGGATAGTTAAAAATAATTTATAAGTATTAGTAATAATATTGATCTCGAAATGGACCTTAATTATAAGAGAAGGATTTCTCGTCAGAAAAACATTTTCACAACTAACTTAATTAACTCAAGACTATATATTAGTTAAACTAGACCAAATGTGTCACTCAAATAATCCAGTTACTAATATATCAAAGCTTATTTGTTTATCAATTTACAAAAGTGGATTTCTCGACACAAACGATAAAGACAATAGACAAATCTTTTAAACCACATAGGTCATATCGGGTTTCTCGACCTATACCGATATGATTATACAATTTAAGTTGATAAGCAAAGATGGATAAGATAAGATATATTAGGATTGTAACATAAGCTTGAGATTAAAGAGATCACGATCATACCAAATGCTTATTCATTATCATAACATCACTGAGTAGTCATGAGAGATTTAGCCTCATGGCTAAAGAGTTCATAACATATCTTGCTTTAATAACAAACTTCATTCTATTGCTCATACTAATATGATGTTCTTCCTCATTCTTGGTTCTTCGATCTTGAATCTTCAAAAGATATGGTGTTTATTCTTGAGAAAGGTTGTTTGGAATGAGAGTGTTATGTGTTTTTGTGTGTGAGAGATGAGATGAGATATATCAAAATGAGAGATTTTGAGGCTCTATTTATAGGCTGAAATTCAGGTGAAAGTGCGGCGCACACAAAAGATTATGCGGCGCACTTGGTGATTAAATGCACAAGTATTAAATGTTTATTGAGTAAGTGTGGCGCACAAGAGAATATGTTTGGCGTACTTAGGGTGTAAATGCAGCAACATTAAAGTCTTCATAAATTCTTCATATCAGATGATAAGTGCGGCGCGCACAAAAGATTGTGCGGCGTACTTGTTGAGTTAATGTGATTTTTACTGTCTTTGACTTGAAGGTAAGTGCGGCGCACAAATTATAAGTGCGGCGCACATTTGACACTTTGGGCTTGATTGTTGTTCTTTTCTTGAATGATATGTTCTTTAACGTGTAAGTATTTGATTTTGATGTATCTAACCTCGGGATGTCTTCTAGTGAACCTACAAGTAATTTTAAGCTATTAAGTATCAAAAGTTCACGAGAAATGATAAAATATATACAAATAACGCCATAGAAAACATGTATAATTTGGGTGTTATCATCCTAAAATACCTCAGGAAAATCTCTAACCACACCAATCTCTTCTTGTTTCTTATCTCTAGTCTTAGCACTCACTAGGAGTCTCGCTTTCTCTTCAAGTCTTTCTCCTAATACTCTAAGCACCTTGCCATCTAGTAGTGGTATCCTCACTACTTTCTCATGACAAATGATTTCAGCTATGATTTAGATCAACCAATCCATACCTATAATCAATCAAAACTCCACATTCGTGGCATGATTCCACCGAGCAGGTTTGGGTCCCGTACATTACTGGTTCACAATTCCTAGGCACAACTATTTAATCCATAGGCAAAATAACCCGGGCGGTTATAGTTGAAGCATGTGCGACAAGGCCCTCCGGGTGCATGGTAGGAGTTGCAGGTGGTACACTTGGGCCAAACACCCATATTCTCTCTTCCTATAAGGTTTACGGTTGTAGCAAAAGCATTTTCAGTCCCAGTCATCTTATTATCATACCTACCATTCTTATCCTTGATAGGTTCCCCCATATTTCCTCTTTTCTTAACCTTCTTAATTGATCCATTCCTAACAGCCTCATCGGTCTGTGCACCAGAAATCTGAACAACCTTCTGCATAGTCTTTGGCTCTGTTGTTGCCGGAGCAATGCCATACACATATCTATTAATCTTCCTACTTTCTGGGGTCACTAAATGGGAAACTAATCTAGCCAGCTCATGGAATTTGTCAGTATAAGTCGCATGGCCAGCCCCAACCATAACATGATTCCATAGCTCAGTTTCTAACTTTTGCATCTCATGACTAGGACAAAACTCTTCTATCATCATAAACTTAAAGTCATTCTATGACATACTAACAGCAACTTCCCGACTTAGCGTGCGGATCTGAGAGTTCCACCACGTTAAAGCCTTAGCCATAAATGAACCAGCAATGTATTTCACTTTTTGGTCAATACTACAACCACTCATATCTTGTACGGACTTCATTTTCTCAATCCATCGAGTAAGAACTATAACACCTCCCTTACCATCATATTCCTTTTTGAAAAATTAAAAACCGAACCATCGGTTTTTAGTTTCGGTCGGATTTTTCAGTTCGGTTTTTTTGGTTTTCGGTTCGGTTTCGGTTTTTTCGGTTTCTTCTGCTCACCCCTAAGGGGAACCACAAGGCACTTATTTAGCTAGTGTGTCCCCCCTTGGTACTAGCTCTTGTCTTATACTCTTTCAAAACACACACACATCACCACAACATGTCAAAAACAAAAAAAATCATCTCCTTTTCTCCTTGGGATGTTCGAACAGCAAACACACACCAAACACATACATTTTTCAAGTTTTGATCAAGAGCATGAAGGTCTAAGTCATCCGGGTTGATTCCAATAGGCGTGGGTTCATAAAAGCAACGTTTGAGTTGTCGGTTTCGTGATTATCTCACTTTTAAAACCCATTTTGTAAGTTGTCTTTTCCTAAAATATTCTTGTAATTTTAGTGTTCTTATGATGCATAGATGTTAGTTGTACGGTGCGTTTTCTAAAAATCAAAGGCAGAAATCTATGAAACACTAAATAAGGGCGCGTTTGGGTCGAATAAGATAGAAAAAGGGAACAAGGGTTTATCATTTTTATGTTGTGGTTGTGATGGTTGAAAAACATTTATATGCTATGTAGCTTATTTTATTGTCTAGCTTAAAAATAAGATTATTCAGTTATTTTTGTACTTATTGAGATTTCGGTTGGAACATGGTTATAAGGAAAATAGTTTTGGTTATTTACCTATGGTATCTTATTTTTGTGAGCTTATTTGGATAGCATATTGTGATATCTAAAGAACTACGTAGCTTATTAGCTTATTAAAAAGCTAAGTACTTATTTTGAGCTTATGAGGCTCACGACCCAATAAGGCCCAATAAGCCATGGCTTATTGTGGACCTTACTGTGGTTCGGCTTATTTTTGTGGCTTTTGGTTATAACTTATTATGATATTTAATGCCTCACGTAGCTTAATGGTTTGAATAAGCCACGAATAGCTTATTTTGGGCTTAAAGAGGGTCACGGGCCAATAAGACAAACCAAACCATGGCTTGGTCTTGGTCCGTGAGCCTTGGCTTACGTTGTGGTTTATTTTCCAAACTCATATCTATTAGTAAGTATGTTATAGAACCTAAATTGGATCTTAGAACTTAATAATAGCGTTTTGGATCTCTATTGGGCCTTAAGGCACAATAATAAAAAATTAGTCGTTTTATACGTTTAAAACGGACTTTTGAAAGTAAAACATATTTATATAGGTATTAAAAGTCGTTTGAGGAAATACGCTTTGATAAACGTTGCGAGATATAGATTTTTGGCATTTTGTTGGTAAATGGTGAAATTGTGGAAAGGTGTTTGAAATTGAGGTATGAAACCTTGGAAAACGTTGTATAAACGAACGAGTCATGTCGAAATTTCTTAAAAATCCTATACATAGATTTTTGCTCAAAAACATACCTTTGCATCAAAATAATAAAATATTATTATTTTAGTAAGTCAATGATTGATGCTAAACTACACCTTAAAATATATATAATATATAATATAATATATAATATATATAGTAAGTATAGTCTAGAAACACAATCAATGAAACCGAGAAGTAGTATAGAATATCCCCGGGTCGTTTATCCCCAACGAGGCTGTGCTTGAGAATCGATACAGTCGGAAAATTGGAGTTTGAATGCGATTAATGATTTGGGAGTTTAGAAAGCTAAATTAATCAATTATAAGCAAAAACGATTGAGAAAAACTTAAAAATTATGAAATCAAACTGAAAAACGAGAGCCGGAATCCCGAACAAGGGGTCAAAAACCTAAAATCTTAAAAATTAACCCTACAAAGAAATTTTTACTTCTAATCTACTCTAGGATACTAATAATGAAGAATGAAAAAGACTAGACCGAAAACGGAGTTAATTTTGAGTTAAAACGAGTCAAAACGAAAACCGGGCCCGAGACCCGAGCTTTAAAAATCAAAAGTTTATAAAAATGACCCTACGAAAGTTTTTCTATTTTTCCTAAGTAAAAGATGATAAAAGAAAATTTTCTAAAAAAGAAAATTATTTTTTTTGCTTTTTAGATTTAAAGTTATGATTTTTCTAAGATTTAAACTAATTAAAAACTTAAAAAATAATAAAAATATTAAAAATATAATCCTAAAAATTTTATAAAAATTATACTAGACAAAGAAAATATGCAGAAATTTTATAAAAATAAAAGCCCTAATTTTTATCTTTTTATAAATCCTTAATTAGACTAATTAAAAACTAACCCTAATTATTAATTAAAACTAATTATAACTAATTAAAAACTAAGCTAAGGACTAACGATGCAAGGACCCTAAAGGACTAACAGTGCAATTACTAACTAACAGGGGGGATAACTAATAAAACCTAAAGTTTCACAACCTACCCTGAGCCCCAACCCGTTTTCAAACAAGGTCCTTTTTAGGCTTAAAATTAAGTGAAGTTGAAAAAGTGCTTATCATGAAAAACTTAAAAAAGATAAGTTGTAGAATAAGTTGGGGAGAGCAACTTTAATAAAAGCTACTAGGGCTGAAACCCAAAGATAAGCTCAAAAAGAGCTTATGTATAAGCTGAAAACAGAAAGTGGCTTTTTGCCTTGATTTTACTAATAAGCTTGTAAAAAGCTCATTTTAAGCTTAAAATGAAAGAGGAAAGGTGTTATGAATAGCTTATGATGAGCTTAAGCTTAAAATGAAAAGCTAAATGGACTAGAAATATCTTAAACTATCTGAAATTGATGGAAAAGATGCCTAACTAAGAGAAAACACTTAAAAAGCTTAAAACAAAATAAGCTAACATGCTTAATAAGCAAAGACAGAAAATGAGCTTTTGTATTTTTAACAATCAACCTATAAACTACTTATTCAAACAATGAAATCCAAAACTACAAGCTAGAATTTGAAATTTAAGAGCTCCACTAATTTAACTACTGTTTTTGGCTTTTTAGGTTTTTTAGTGAAATTTGACAGCAAATTAAGCTAACCTATTAAGCAAGAAACCTAAAACTATTTCCTAATCTATATTAAGCTGCATCTATACTATAAGCTACCATAACCTTAAAGGCTAAATCCTAAGTTTGCTAATCTTAAAATAGATCAAAAGATGGACAGCAGGAACTGTTAAGTTCCTGCTGATGCAATTGGCACAAGCATAAGCCTAAGATGCAGGCACCCTTGAGGTTGCAGCTGCATTAAACATACTCTATTAAGTGTGTTTAAACACAAAATAAGCACAACAAAGCCTTAAGCCCCTAACTTAAGAATAAGATATCCTAACTTATATCCTAAAGTGCCCTGGTGCAGGAAAGAGTATATTAAGTCATTACCTTTGAAAAATTAAAATCTAACTTATAAAAACTGAATTAAAAGTAATCTTAACTAAAATCTAAACTAACTCAGGCAAATGGCACTAATACATTTGACTTTTGCAAGTCAAAATAGACTAAGCCAAACACCCCCTTAAAAATCTATTATTACAGTTAAGCTTAAAATAGGCTAAAGTATCAACATTTTAAGATCAAACAAGCATATGAAAGACAAAATAAGCATAATTAAGCAGAAAGAAACAGAAAATAAGCAATAATTAGCATATGAATAGTGAATAAGCAATGCTACAGTGGATTTTAGCTTAAAGATTAAAAATTAAAACCTTTGGTCCTGAGCTTTAGTGTAAGTTGTAAGAAGCTTTATTAAGCTTCTTGGTAGCTTATTGAACCCAATAAACCCTTCCAATACTTGGCTTGTTACCCAATAAGCTTTAACAGCTTAATCCACAATGGACAGTGACTTTTTCTTCATACACAGGAATTTTTAAAAGAAACCTTGAACTTGGATTAATATAAAAAGAGTACAAAGCTTTTAAAAATACATAAAGAACAACAATAAGCTGAAAAATAAGCTGATGAATAGTAACCAAAACAATTTTTTTTATATTAAACTTAAAAATTCATTAAACATTTAAAAGATTACAAGGCTGAAATTAAAAGGACAGTATTAAAAAGACATTTTTAACATAAAAACTAAACCTACTCCCTACATCCTTTTCTTCTCTGTCTTCATCTCTTTAAATAAGCAGCCCAGCTTCAAACTTGTGTGCTTGTTGTGTTTGTGATGTGAGAGGTAAACTTCACACTTAATCCTGGCCCTTGATCTTTTCTTTGTGCCCAAGGTTTTTCATCATGTCCATTGATCGTTTTGAGCCAATAGGGGCTTGGAGGATTGCCAGCTTGTCAAAGAGGCCATGTGGGGTGGGGATAGGTGGTGGTGACAGTTTTGGACGTTTGGGAACAGTGTCCAAGGTGTATGAAAGTGACAGAGGGTGAGGGGTTGATTTGGCGGGAAAGTGGGGATGATGTACAGTGTGTATGATTTTATAAAAGGGTGAGTTTGGTTAAATGGCAGAATAAGCCCTTGAGGTTACATATCCATATTGCATGGACAGTCCTTGTGGTGATGAACTTTGGGGTCTTGGCAAAATTACCCCTTCAAGTTGTATGTAAGTATTGCAGCCATGGTCCTTGTGTTTATATAACTTTAGGGTTTGGCAGAAATGGCCCCTAAAGTTATATATAGCATAATTGCAACTTAAGTCCTTGTAGTTCAAGTTTAGGGATTTGACAACTTCAGTCCCTGAAGTTGTATTATCTTTGACTTGATGACTTTTTGGCCTTGACTTTGCTTTGACTTTGCTTACGCTCTTCCATTCCGTGCTCGGTTTTGTCGTTTTGGCTTGATTTTCGTCCTTTTGTGAATATCCGGTACCTGCACAGTACAAACACAAAAACAAGCATATTTATGGCATTTTATGTGCGTTTTTGGTCGTTTAAGTCCGATTTAAATGGTGAAAAGTATGTGTAATTAAACGCATACCAAATACCATCGGGTAACAGTCTTGTTGATCCCAACTAGATCTTGCAAACCTTGTTAAAGGGTTAGTTGTATTGAATAGATTCAAGACAACTATGCTAGAAAGTTTGTTAATACTAAGAGTATGCGGACTCTACTCTTTAGTACTTAGAAGAATATGAATGTAATAGTAAACTGTGATGAAGTAGAATGAACAATGAATATAACCAAATTTTTGTAATTTTCATTTTGTAGCAACCTACCTTTAATTTGACTTTCGTTATTTTTATAACTTTTTAGGGATCATAGAACAAGAATGCATTTTCGATCGCGAGAATGCCCCAAAAAGGATAAATTCATCGTCTCCGACTTTTCACTTATTCCCAAACCAAGCTTAAAACTAAATCACCGCTAATTATGAGTTCAGATGCTAACACTACTCATATCTGTAATTTGTAAACTTTTGCTCTCCGACAATTATCATATCATTACTTGATGTTGCTATTTTTGATTGTTCCAACTTTGCAAATTTCTATGCTTCACGTTCCACCCGAGAATAATGAGTTTTGAAGGCGAGATCATCCCATGTAGCGACTTTCGTCTTGGCACATCCCAACTTTGCGGTTAAGTTACCAGGCTTTTGACACCTCACAGATGACTAGTATCGGTGACCCACGGACCTTAGTTTCATAAACTCTTAGTTTTCTGTATTCACATAGCTCATAAAATTAGATAGCCAAAGTTTAAAAGCATATTTGAATTTATCAAAAAGAGATTTTTTATTTATTGATTCACACTTAATATTAGACACTTATGCAATTGTAACCCTCGACCTTTTAGAAGGCTGCAACATCGGTTGTGAGCCGGCAAGATACAGCAAACTTTTATCAGTCTCGGATTATTATTCTTACTATGGGCTTTCTTTAGAAGGCTGCAACATCGGTTGTGAGCCGGCAAGATACAGCAAACTTTTATCAGCCCACAGTTTATATTTATTATATTTTTTTATTTTTCAACATCATTCATTTTTATTTTTATTTTTATTTTTTTTATATATATATGATATAGGTAAGACATCTTTTAAAAAAAATTCAAGTATAAATTAGAACATAAAAGGCTAAAGTTTTATGCTTATATACTACATAAAAATTATTGATTTAAGTTTAATTTCCAAAAGTAGCACGTATATTAATCAGGTTAAGAGCTTATGGGAGAAAAAGCGACAAATTACACACATGAGCTCTTAAGATTTCCAAATAATCTTTGTTTAGCATCCCACTCATACTTAACACTATCATTTTTCGTTCTTCGCAAATATTCGCGAATGCTTAGTCTAAAAGTTAAGGAACAAGCTAGAGCTCAACACGCTCGATCGAGTCAAAATTTACTCTTATTCTACCTACAGGTAAAGTCAAAATTGTGACAAAACACTTATTTTGTTTTGAAAAATATAAAATTTTTTGATTTTTTCCCATTTTTTTTATGTTTTTTTTGAAATTTTGGTGGTAAAAACGGGATTACGTGAGAAACAATGGGCTGCATCATAATCAAATCAAAGATCCCCCCATACTAGAACTAAACATCGTCCTCGATGTTTTACGAAGGGTTTCTACATAAATCCTAAGCCGTTTATTAAGTATGCTTAAAGATAAATGTTAGTCGATAAGATTAGGATATCGGGATTCCCAAAATGAAGCTGAGGATGTGAAGCTCGAGGTGAATGAAGGACAAAACCGAGAGGCTTCAAACATCCGAGAATTCCTGGACAATAAACCACAAAACACAAAACACGAGATAATGGTAGAGGCGAGCCTCCTCACAACACAAAACACATATTAGCAAATAGAAAGAAGATAGAATGGATAAGCATGGGGTGCCTCCCACGAAGCGCCTTGTTTTTGTTAACCGAGTCACAAGCTCGACTCGACCCCGAATTCATTGGTCCATGGGGGAGCAAGTGGAAGATAAAATCTTAATCGGACTTTCATTCAAGTGGTTTGGATAAACATTGAATTTCATGAAAGTTCCACTCCGATGAGATACACCCGGCATAAAAGAATGATAAATGGAGATGCCGGGGTCAAAAATGGTATCTTCATTCCCACAGGAGAGAAGATATGGAGGAGCAACTGGATATGTGAGAAATGGAAGAAAGATCCATACAATATAAGCGAAGAGAGGTTCACTTAAAAGTATGAAATCCGTATCCAGGGTGGGATGGGTGGGTAAAACATTAGGCACATGAACTCTTGGTTCTCTTGTTGGGAAAATATCTTCCACCTCATCCATAGTAAGATTGCCCAGCTCGGGCTCAATCTTAAAGCAGAAATGATCATACTCCGATGGAGATATGATGTGAGCGAGTTCATCGGCGAACTCCTCATGATAAAAATCACTCCTATCGGCAGGAGGAAATGGATTGATCGAAAGATCAAAGATGAACGAATCATATTTAGAAAAATCAGCATGAGTAGTGGTACTGCCACTACTCTTTTTTCCAATATGATCGTCATCAGAATAGAAAGCTTCATAATTCGGAAGAGAGTAATCAGAATGAGTAGTGGGACTGCCACTACTAACCTCTTCCAAATCAAGGCAGAAAGCTTCAGATTCGGGTAAAGAATTATCAAAGGTGTAGTCTCCTCCAAGCAAAGGTTAATAGATGTGGAGGAAAGACTTGGTCAAACATCGGAAGATGGAGCGGGATATCTTTAATGCTTCGATGTTAGCAATAAGAAGATTGACATTCAATAATTTTTCACGAAGGATATCGTCTTTGATTGTTAGAAGAATATCGGTATCAATCCCTCCAACTTCCGGGATAACAATCTCCACCACCTCTAAGCTGACGATCTCAGCATCGGGAGGTGATGCATCGACATAATCGATGTTCTCATAAGAATCGTCATCACTCGGAATAGAATCCATCGTTTAATCGTGATAGTCTATAGAATTTTCATTGAAAGCTACAGAGGGGTAGGCTTGTTACAAAGAGGCACATCACACATACTGTCGGGAATACCCTCAGACTCACTTGGGATTGGGACAAGGTTCTCAACACTAGACTTTATGAATTCGTCCGATTCCGTTGCCGGAATAGTGTCAAGATGCTCATCCCCTATACTTATAGAGTTAACGGGCTCCTTGGTTGGTAAGACGGGTGTGATTGCAATGGTATAGTCATCGTCATCATCGTAGCAAATGGGAATCTTCCAATATCGATCTTTAGCCGCTTGCTCTTCCGCAATTCGCCTTTCTTCTTCCTTCTTTTGCATAATTTGACCAACCATATCACATAGGGATGTCATTTGCTCCATAAGCTTGTTTTGAGAATTGAGAAACTCATTTTGAGCATTGAAAAGGCTATTTTGAACATTGGAGATTGGATGATTAACGGTAATATTGCGGGGTTGAAATTGGTCAAAACCAAAAGAATTATAATCATAGCAAGAATTTTGCTTATGATAATAGTCTTCATTCATTGGTTGACATTGGTAAGTTTCATGAGGTCCCCCTTAATTTTCACAACAAGAATATTGTTGTGGAAAACTATGAAAATTTTGCGAAATTAAGTCTATATGTAACCGGTTTCCGGATAGATAAACGGAACTTGAGGTGTACAATAGTGACCATAACGAGCATCGTTCCCACAAAATTCACAAGAGTACAAGGAGGTTGTGGAGGAGGGTTGACAACGTAGGAGAATCATCCAACAAATTTAGTTTTATAGATCATAAGTCAATGAATTCTCATCTCCGGTATAAGATGTCGGTTGAACACTTAGCAAAGTCTGTGGGAACTCATTAACGGTTTAATTGTTGCATGGTTCCGGTTTAGAGATAATCGGAATTTGCGGAGGACAATTATAACCAATATGAGCACCTTTCCCACAAGACTTACAAGTGCATCGTTGACAGAAGATGTCGATTAACGAACCACCACACTCGTAACAACAATTGTGGTTAATTTGTGGAGGACTTTGTGAAGAATTTACACCGGGGCCTAGTTTGACAACGAATGGCTCTTGATCAACAAAGTTAGTTATCGTTATTGTATGACTTGAAGTGTCTTGGAAGTCTTGAAAAACTTCCTCCAATGTCTTTCGTATTAGAGCACATTGTCGACAATATAAACCATGAACCAGGTCTCCACAATCGAGATAAATTTTTTCAATTTTAAGGGGTTGTTGAGACAAGTCGGGTATGGAAACAAGAATCTTGTTTTCAAGACTCCCTTTTGGACAACCACAGTCTTTGGTGTGCAAATTTCCACAAGACGAACACTCTTTAATCGCGTAAAGAGGATTCGAACGACGATTGAGTGATGCCATAAGAATTAAACAATTGAGGGTTAAGAAAAGAATTAAATGGATAAGAAGAAAAAGAAGATTATTTTTGGCTTTTCGAATTTTTTAAGCAACATCTTTTATTAACGGACAAAATGAGATAAGACAACTTAAACCAATAATCAACTCGTTTCACGGTAGCTCTTTAAAAGACAAACGCACAAAGGAGCGGAGGAGCGGGAAAGCGCGAAGCTATTAAAACTTCTCTTTCGGGGTCGTAGTTCCTAGTAACAACCCTCCTTATACCCCTCCTTATAGTTTGTTTATAATTAAAGGTGAGCCGTAATTTCAACAATTGACACAATACAAGTATTTAAATCTTTTGTTCAGGAACTTATTATGATAATGCTTCAGGTGAAAGCATTATATTGATGATGATTTTTATTGATAATTAAGGATAATGTTTTTATATTTTTTATTTTTCTCTTCTTTTTTTTTAGTTTTTCTTTAAATGGTAATTATACTAAAAAGAAAATGAAAATATTTTGGTACTTTTAGGGTTTTTTTTTATATATGATAATATTCACAGATTCAAACACAACTGGTCAGACGTAACGATAATCGTTTTCTCAGCCTCCCCGGCAGCGGCGCCAAAAATTGATTGATTCTTAAGATATATATAACATATATAATAAAATATACATAATAAGTATAATCTAAAAACAATCAATGAAACCGGGGAGTAGTATGGAATATCCCCGGGTCGTTTATCCCCAACGAGGCTGTACTGGAGAATCGATACAGTCGGAAAATTAGAGTTTGAATGAGATTAATGATTTGAGAGAGTAGAAAGCTAGATTAATCAATAACAAAGTAAGAATAGTCCTAAAAGCAGAAACAATGATACCTGAGAATAAGTATAGAAGCTTTCCCGGTCCGTTTACCCCAACAGGCGGAATGGTAAATCGATACGATCGAAGATTTGAGTTTGAAGTGAGGAATTGATTTGAAAGGGTGGAAAAGTCAAATTAGATGATAACGAACAAAAACGTTTAAGAAAAACCTAGAAATTACGAAATTAAGCTAAAAAACGAGAGCCCGAATCCCAAACAAAGGGGTCCAAAACCTAAAATCTTCAAAATTAACCCTAAAAAGAAATTTTTTACTTCTAAACTACTCTAGGGGACTAATAACGAAGAATGAAAAAGACTAGACTAAAAACGGAGGTCGTTTGACCCAAAAACGAGTCAAGACAAGAACGGGGTCAAAACCCGTTCTTTAAAAATAAAATTTTTGAAAAATTAATCCTACAGAAACTTTTATATTTTTCCTACAAAATATATGAAAAAAGAAAATTTTAGAAAAAAGATTTATATTTTTCTGATTAATATTTTATTTTTTATGATTTTTTAAAGTTTTTAAACAAAATAAATTATAAAAAATACTAAACGTTTACAAAAAATTCTGAAAAATTCAGGGAAAAATATATTAAACTATGAAGATTCTAAGAAAAATATTAAAAATTGGACAAACAGCTTAATCAAATAAGCTGTTATTAAGCTAAAAGTGGCTGAAAGAGAAAAAGCTAAAACGTGTATAAGTATTTGATGGTGCAAGTATTGACATGTGAAAAGTCCCAAGGGCAGTGGTAAGTGTGTGTGCTTGTGAGAGTGAGGTCGCAGGTTCGAGTCCTGGACCTTACTCTTTTTATTTTTGCTACAGTACTTTTTAGAATTTAAATCTTTTTACACACTTTTATTAAGCACTTGTGAATGAACATTTTTCATAACTGGCACTATTCTTGGAAGCTTAAAAATAAGCCAGAAAAAGCAAAAAAAACAGACAGATTGCTTAATTGCACTAAATGGACCAATGGCTTAGGCTGATTTGGTTTTTATGAACAAATAACCCAAGAGACATGCAAAATGAGCAAACACAGATATAAGGTAACCAAAATAAGCAACTAGGAATCGGGAATGAGCACTTTGGATAAGCCAATAAGCCAGAGGAGCATAAAAAGCAATTGAGCAGGAACTGACTAAGACTGTTGCAAACAGCTTAGTTTTACAGATTTGAGCTAATTTTTAAGCCACTCAATAGAACTTATGGCTTAGTAGCTCACACCTATTTAAAACTTGTCTGTCAAGCTTCTTAAATCAGCAAACAAAAAAGATTTTAAAAGTCATTAAGGCCATGAAAAATGCTACTAAAAGCTGTTGTCTCCTTTATCTTTGGAAGATTTCAACAGAATTAGAAAATGAAGAGGTGGCTTATTGCAGCCTAAATTAAGCCAATAAAAAGGATTAAAAGACCAGAATAAACAAAAACAAATGAAGCCTAGACCCTAAACTACTAATGCAATGGATTTTTAGATCCTAAAACTAGCTTAATTGAACTTAATTTTTGGGATTAAGAAGCCAATTTGAGGCTGTTTCACTGCTGATGCAGTTGGCAGCTTCAATGAACCAAATTTTTTGTTTTGCACAAGACAATTTTACTAATCACATTTCTGCATTCTAAGGACAAAATGAAGTTAATTTGAACACTAATGAGTGCTTAACAAAGAACTTATCAAAAATGCTGAATTACTTAGCTCACTGTCACATTTTCACAACATGGACTCTAGTACCCTGAATCTTTAAATGTCAACCTCAAAACCTAAATTAACTTGACTCAAATGTCTGTTAATAACTCATGAAGAATCAAACTAATGCCTTGACCCATTCTTTAACCCAAAATGACCCATTTAAGCCACTGTCCCAAACACCCCTTAAGGATTTCTAAATTCAATTTTACACTAGATTAGGCTGATTTAAGCTTATATTATTAAAAGCAGATAGTAAACTAACAAATTTAAGTATAATGCAGAAGCTAAAAAGCAATTATTAATAAGATAAATTAATAAGTAGTTTAAACTAGTATTTAGGCAGTTTTAACTACTAGCTGAATTTAACAAACACACATGAATTTTTTAATGCAATTAGACCATATTAAGTTGATAGATAAAGGCTAAGCTTCAATAAGCATCAATAAGCAAATGTACAGTACTTAAGGCTTAAGATGAATATAAGTTGTAACCTTGGTCCTTGTGCTTTTGACAAAGGATCAAAAGAGCTGTCTGCTAGCTTGTCTTACCCATAAGTCCATCCTTTTCAGACTCTTCATCCAAAATGCTTAACACCATTCATAAATAAGCAAAGGTACAGTAATATTTTGCTTAACACAGGATTTTTGGTCTTTTTAAATATATTTTTTTATAAGTAAAAATGCCAGTTATTACTTAGAGATGTTAACTTCAAAACAGCACTTTTATTAGAACTTGAATCCTTGTACAATGCTTTTGAATAAGTTGGTACTAAATAAGCTGAAAACAGGATACAACTTGAAAATGTAAATTACACGAAAATTAAAACTTAAAAGTTAAAAACTAAAAAAAATGAATAACCCCCCTTCTTTCTTGTTCCTTGGCTCTTATTTATAGTCTTCAGTCTTGTCTTCTAGGGTTTCTTCAGCATCTTCAATCCTTCATTTTAGACCCTTCAATAAATGCAATCTAAATGAGCCCGTGACTACATGTAGATTCTATGAATTTATTTCTTCAAGGAGAGGAAAAACAAGCGGGAATCCTGGTAGTTCTTGGCCCGAGGTGAGCATGTGAGGGGGGGAAAGGAAGAAGGTTTTTTATCCATTGAATGCTTGGTGTTGCAGGGTAAAAAGATGGGAGGACACATGTGAATGAAAATGGGGTTTTGTGCTTGGGCGGGAAAAAAATACTGAGTGAAGTGGGTTAGGGATGACGGGTGAAAAGGGATTTGGGGGTAAAGGGTAAAAGTTGTAAATGTTTTAGGGTTAGGGGTTTTTTGTTTTGACAGTTTAGGTCCCTACGGTTGGATGTGTTTTCATTGTTAGTCCTTGGGGTGTGTAACTTTGAGAGTTGGCAGAAATGCCCCCTTAGGTCATATATGGTAATTACATGGAAGGTCCTTGTGATAATACAACTTTAGGGGTTTGGCAGGAAAGGCCCTTAAAGTTTTATTTTTTTGGTAAATTGCAATTTCACCCCTTGTATTTTTAACCTTTGATTTACAACTTTGGGATATGATAATTTTGGTCCCTTAAAGTTGTATTTCATTTGATTCAGCTTCTCGGGGTTGACTTTTTGACTTTGACTTTTCAGCTCTTTCTGTTTCCATAGCACAGTTTTTGTCTTTTTAGGCTTTGTTTTTCGTCCTTTTCTGAATATCCGTTTCCTGCATAATACAAATACAAAACAAACATATATTTGGCATTTTTTTGTCTGTTTTTGGTCATTTAGGCTTGTTTTTAAAGGTAAAAGGTATGTGTAATTAAACACATCCACATAACCTGGAACACGTATGGCCATACCGATTCGAAATGCCATCTTTTGGAATGTCATGCTCTCGCACTGTAAGCAGAGATTATCCTGATCTCAGATCTATTATCGAATAAATACTGGATCCCTGAAGTTGATAAAATAAATCGTCGATCCTCGAGAGTGGATAACGATTCTTCACTGTCAGTTTATTTAACTCACGGTAGTCGATACACATCCTGAATGACCCATCCTGTGTGTGGGGAGGGAGGGGGGTGACCTCTTTTTGACAAATAAGACTGGGGCTCCCAAAGGTGAGGAACTAGGCCTTATGAATCCTTTGTCGGAAAGCTCTTGTAGTTGTTCCGATAATTCCTTCATTTCGGATGGAGCCACTCGATATGGTGCTCGAGCTACGGGTGCGGCTCCTGGAATTAAGTCGATTTAGAATTCCACTGGTCGAGCCGGAGGAAGTCCTGGCAAGTCTTCGGGAAATACTTCAGGAAAATCTCGGACGATTGGTACGTCCTTTATTTGTTTTCCTTCCGACTTGTCCTCCTCTTTCTTGGCGGATATCTGCGCCAAAAAGACCTGGCATCCCTTTGCCATGTACTCTTGAGCTTTTGAACATGAGATAACTGTCAACCGGGATTCTCTCCCGTTGCTACTTTCGTTGCCACAAAAAGTTAAAGTTTCATTCCCATATGGAACTTGAACAAGTTTCTCATCGTACACGATCACGGCGTGACATATTCTTAACCAGTCCATACCGATAATGACGTTGAAACTACCCAGTTCTACGGGCATTAGATCTATGTTGAACAGATGGTCTAAGAAATTTAAAGTGCAACCTCGTACAATAGTGTCTATCCCGACTAATTTCCCATCAGCTAATTCGACATCATAACAATTTTCTAATGGAGTCGGGGTGATGTCAATCAAGGAACTAAATGCAGTGGATATAAAGCTTCTACCGGCACCAGTGTCGAATAAGATAGATGCATAGTGGTTATTTAAGAGGAACGTACCCGTGACGACAATTGCATCAGGGGATTCCGATGCATCCCACTCTTTTCTGCTTCCTACTGCATAAACCCAGCCTTTGTGCAATCCCAATTCCTCCATCTTTTTTCTTCACCTTAGGACAATCTCTCTTGAAATGCCCTGGTGTTCCACACTCAAAAGAACCATTTCCTTTGGGGGCTGCCCCATTGTCCTTTTGAGTATTACAACATTTGTGTTACCAGTACTCCTGCAATCGCGGGCAAAGTGCCCTACTTTGTTACACTTGTGGCACCTCTGGGTGCACGGGCCATTGTGGTGGAGATGGCACTTGGTGCACTTGGGTAAAGATCCCCCATAAGGCTTTATTTCGCCTGTCCCTATATTGGAACCTAGGCGACATCTGCCTTTTGAAGGGTTGTTGCTGTGACCCTGGTTTGTTCCCGGATGAATCATCAGCCATCCGTTTGTTGTCATACTGCCTTTCTGCGTTAGGCGGCGGAGTTATTTCTCTTCAATCAAGTCATTGGGCCAACCCAATAACTCATCCAAATGTCTTGGGTCTGGCAGACTTGACGTTCCCATAAATGTTGTCAGGAAGTCCACTGATGTACTTGTCAACCTTCTCAGTTTCGTTGGCAACAAACTTGGTACATATCAGGGTTAGTTCTTGGAAACGTTCAGTGTATGTTGGAACATCGTTCCCCTTGACCTTTAGGTCCCACAGCTCAATTTCTAATTTCTTGATTTCACCCTGCGGACAATACTTGTCCGTCATCTTTTTCTTGAGCACTTCCCAAGTCATTGCATATGCCTCAGGATCTAAGGTTCTTATCTGACCATCATCCCACCAAGTCAAAGCAGCACCTAACAGAGTGCAGGTGGCAAACTTTACTTGATTCTCAATGGCACAACCACTGATATTGAAAACTGACTCCATCTTCTCAATCCACCGAGTCAAACCGACCACGCCTTCAGTTCCCTTGAAGTTCAAAGGTTGACACTTCATGAAGTCAGCGTAAAAACAAGGGCTCGCAGTTTGCACGTTCATTTCGTATATCTCATGCGAATGTGGGCTTCCTCTCATTGGGGAGTTCGCAAAAGAGCTTGGTAATCATAGCTTGGATGGATCTGAGTCATGTTTTGTTTGGGTTGGTGTTGTTAACAGGTATTTGGTCCTCTTCTGGTCGTAGGTGCCATGATTTGTCTAGATCACAAAAGACAAAACATGGGGTTATATGACAGAATATAATAATGTATAGATGAGATATTAACACAAGAGAGGTATATAGTACAACATAACACATCCATTTCATTCATAACTTTGAAAATTTTACATGAAATAGTTGTCTGAGTACACATAATACAATACAAAAGATCTAAGGCTATGTTAGCGGGAAAAACCCCTAATACTTAACATGCTTGTATAATAACCTAGCAAGATAAAATAACATAAATCACTAGATGTGACTGTCAGCATCCCCAGAAGCATCCTGGTGATCTGGAATCCTAGCCTCTGGTCCTGGCTGTCTAGCTCTCCTCTGCTGCTCTCGCAGTGATAACAACTCGGCCTGCATGTCGCTCATCTCTCGCCTCATGTCTCTAATGACTCGGAGAGTCTCTACCATCTGGTCCTGACGTCTACGGTCAGTCTCTCGAAGTGCTGCTAACTCAGCCTGCTGCATCTGAAAGCGAGTCTTATGTACCTGATGCTGTGTCTGAATGAGGGTACCCTGCAGCTGTAGCCGTGTCTGGTGTGCCTGGAGATGGGTCTCGTGTGCATACACATGATCATGATGGGTCTGAAGCTCCTGATGAGTCGCCTGACTCAATCCTATCGAGTTAGCCCAAGCCACCTCGGAAGCAAGGCCTCCTCCTCCACCATCCATACTGTCTCCTGGAGAGTCATCCTATCCCCCATAAGTAAATCGACCCGCTGCGAGTCCATATCGACTCGCTGTGATATACGAGACCTACTATCCTGAGCATCCTCTAGTAAAGCATACAAGTCCTGTGTATCATGCTCATGGAGCTCAGCAAGCTCTATGACCCGTATGTATGGCCTCACCTAGGTCCACCTGTTTTTTGGTTTTTTTTTTTTTTTTTTTTTTTTTTTTTTTTTTTTTGCTATCTCAGGCACTGCCTTTGCTGGATCTACCCAAGTATCCCTAATACCATACCCAACATCTCTAATCCCCTGTCGTCTCTCCTCAGCATCTACCGTGCTGACAAACCCATAATCTATCCCTCGACCTCTGGTAGGTCTAGCAGTAGAACTCTCTCCAATCTCATATCGGGAGCCTAGAGTGGACAAACACAACCTCTTGCGAGGTGGCTGCTCAGACTCGGGAATCTCGTCCCTATGGTCAACAGGTGGTGGTATGTATATAGAGATGGCGGTAGTGGTTGTAGTGGTGGTGATGGTAGTGCGGCAGTAACTGCATCAATGAGAGCCTAAGTGGACCTCTGCCTCTGGTGGAAGGGATATGGAAGCTGAGGATCGGACGGTAATCCACCCAAAAGTAAATGTCGTAGAGGGTGTTGGTATAACAGGCCTGTTCCCTCAGGGGAAGACAGCTCATCATAGGTACAACGAAATAAAAATAGTAGAGGCGCCAAGCTAAGTCCTCATCCTCATCATCATCATCCTCATCCTCATCATTGGCGTCATCCCTAGATGAATGGCCATCATCATCATCTCTGTCATCATCCCTATCTATAGGATAGTCAACCGGACCATCATCTGTCTCATCATCCTCGTACTCCTCTGGATCCTCCTCGGGACCGACTCAGTAACATATCTGTGACTCAGTAGTGGGTGAATCCACAGGAGGCAATGCTAACTCCTCAGCTGGAAACTCATCTCATCCTCCAATGTATATATCAGGGTCTAATAGCTCTGGGCACTAGTCAAGATCATGTGCCTGTAGGAAACCATAGGCTCACACTCATCCTCGTCCGAGGAACAGGGGTAGCTGTGGGATCCTCTAGGCCACTGGTATGTAATCCGGTGATGTGGAGCCTATAGGCTAAAACGGGAGCCCGTCGTATCCTAAAACGATGACCCGTGGAATACCACCCTCGGGTATCTCCTCTACATCAGCTCCCCAGAAGGCTCAGCCGGTCTCAGAGTCGTGTAAGACGGGCGTGTAGGTAACATCTGATGAAGGCCGAAGACCTGACTGATGCAAAAGCAAAAAATAACTATATATAATAATACATTAAAGGAAAATCGGTGATGATATGTCCTGTAAGCTTAAATTAAACAATTCATATAGCAATATACGTAATACCCTTTATATACACGTATACGAACATGTAAGCACATTAGTACGTACAAAATTCTAAAACAATGCCATGCAAATAAGCCCATAAGTTTGATGCAAACAAGAAATTAGAGTGATGTCCATACAAACCCCAGATGTAAATCAAGTGTTTGAAAATGGTTATAGTCCAGACAAAGACTTTTGACCTGGTTCTCTATAACATTGGCTCCTGATACCAATCTGTAACACCCCCAAATCTGAGTACGCAGCGGAATGTTGAATATCCGAGGGCGTTACAATTACATGATCATAGCACAAGGTCTGAGAACGGCTACAAAACTGTCGTTTAGAAAAAGATACATTGGATTACCAAAATACTTGTATGTTACACATAAGCCCATGGCTCTAAAATTGTCAAACAAAATAAATAAGAGATTCGGTTTATAACAATTTTCCCCAAATGTAAAAAAAACCCAATCTTAAGTGTGACTCTTCAATTATTGAACTTCCCAATGTATCACCGCACCTCGTGCATTATTGACCTAAAAACATGCCTAAAACGTCAACATAAAGTTGGTGCATCCATAGGTTATGTAAATCAATGTAGGACCGCAAGATTTCCCAAGTGTATATTAGCAACAAATGCAAACATCATAACATGTAATTACGTTTTCCTAAGCTCATGACACTGAAGCTCGACATATGTGAATGCAAAATATATTTGCCAACGAGTGTCCGTGAATGATGTGCTAACCCTGCAACATCCCAAATTCGACATGGTATGCGTTCGTTCCTGGTGATAGCTAGTCACCCGAACGGGGATTGTCAATCCCTAATAGATCTATCCATAACATTCGCGCCCACATAATGTAATTCCCAATCACATCTATGCAATTAACAGTTCATGATCATGGACATAATGGGTTATGGTAACTCAGGCAAACACGTAATCATGGTATAAAATGTACACTTGCGTCCAATTTGTAAAACAAAGCATGTTCTCACCCCAAGGATGTAAATCATTTAAATAATTGTAAAACATGGGGCTATGAACTCACCTGAGTGAATAGTCCTCTGGAAATTGATAATAGATATCCAAGTATGAATGAAATCACACCGTCCAAATACCTAAGTAAATACGCAGTCAGTAGTCTACAAGTTTAGCAAAGACTCAATGTATAAACTACAATAATTTGCTAGTTTATATATATTGTTATCACTTGTGTGGTGGTGTACGTGTTTAATGTATTTGAAATTGTTTGATGGCTCTTGGGAAAACGGATATACTTTCTTAATAAATATACTTATTTATTAAGTCGTAAATTAAACCCGTTTAATGTCCGAATATATTAATATTCGACCGATTGTTTAAGCATTTTATTAATTAACTTTTGATCACAAATATACCCTTGAGCTTCTAGATATTACACTTTAGTCCCTAGGTTTATAAAATATAAACATTTACACTGTAAACCCTTTAGTTTTGATAATTGCATAATTAGTCCTTTAAGTTTACAAAAATGAAATTTAGGTATTTTTAGTTACTACTGGTAGATATAGTCATTGCTACTGGTAGCATATTAGTTACTCCTGGTAGAATAATATTGGCATTAGTACTGGTAGTACTATAATGGTTACTACTGGTAGATATAGTCATTACTACTGGTAGTAGGGACGAGCATGGTACCGGTCCCGTACCGATCCCGTACCGAATTAGTGGTACCGATTTTTTCCCGAGCATAACTTAGTGGTACCGATACCGTACCGAACGGGATTCGGATACCGGTACCGGGAAATCGGGTTTTTCCCGCTTTTTTCGGGAATTTCTCGATTTGGTACCGGTCCCGTACCGAATTAGTGGTCCCGATTTTTTTTTCACCTTATTTCGTAGTCCCGGTACCGTACCGTATACCAGGAATCGGTACAGTTCCGGTACGGTTTCGGTTCGGTTTCGGGATTCGGGTCGAAATGCTCATCCCTAACTGGTAGCATATTAGTTACTCCTGGTAGAATAATATTGTCATTAGTACTAGTAGTACCATAATGGTTACTACAAGTAGCATATTAGTTACTCCTGGTAGAATAAATTGTCATTAGTACTAGTAGTACCATAATGGTTACTACTGGTAGCATATAGTTAGTCCGGGTAGTACAAATGCATTCGTTAAGCTTATTTAAGTTTGCTTAAGTTGTTTGGCTTATTGATAAGCTCGGATGAGCTTATTTTGAGCTTATTGGGCTCGTTGGCCCAACAACTATTTACTGAAAATTAGTACCAAGGTCCATTAAGGTTCGTTTGGTTTTTAAAGGGTATAAGGGTCTATATAAGTTTCAATAAGCTCGTAGGTTACCTTATTACCACTTCATGGGCCCTACTGTTGGGCCTGTTGGGCTTGTTCGGCCTTATTGGGCCCGCTTGTGGCCCGTTAAGTTTTCTAAACATTTGATTCTTTCCTATGGGATTTCTTGGCAATGCAAAAAGCAGACCATTGTGGCTACTTCTACTATAGAGGCAGAATATGTTGTTGCTGCAAGCTGTTGTGGGCAAGTTTTGTGGATTCAAAATCAAATGTTAGACTATGGGTTTAATTTCATGAACACAAAGATCTACATTGATAATGAAAGCACAATATGCATTGTAAAGAATCTAGTTTATCATTCCAAAACAAAGCATATTGCTATTAGGCACCACTTCATAAGGGATGCTTATGAGAAGAAACTTATCCAGGTGTTTAAAATCCACACTGATGACAATGTATCTGATCTTCTAACTAAGGCATTTGATGTTAGCAAGTTCCAGTTCTTGGTTGTTTCTATTGGGATGATAAATCCATAAGCTGCATTAGTTAAAGGGAGGCAATATGATGTGTTGTACAGTTTGTATGAAGTGTTCAGTGTGAAGAAACATTTTAACCATAAGTGATGCATTTCAAGAAGGTTCATTGGGATTTAGAGAGTCATTGGGAAGAGCTTTAGGTGGTACTGAAGCGCTGATGTTACCTAAATTGTTCATTATTTGATTGGCAACAGTTAGTACCGATAGTGTAGAGTTAGTACCGATGGGCAAAGTTAGTACCGCTATAGAGACGTTGAAGAAAAATACCGCCAAGGGTACAAAGTGTAAATTGAAACGGTTTCCTTGAAGTTAGGTTTCCTAAACCTATATAAACCCATCTCAATTGCACATTCCACTTACATAATCACTCTTAAATACTTTCGTTTATACAAGCCCTAATCTCTCTCTCACCGACGATCACTCATTCGAAAATAATGGATGTTCTTGAATCGTGCCCTAAGCATAATATGGTCGCATATTTAGAGAAGACTGATGGGAATGCTGAGTTTCATGAGATCGTTGATTTTCTTACACGAAGTTCCATTCATCATGCTCTCACTGTAAGTCTAGTAGTTTCTACTACATTTGTTGAACAGTTTTGGTCGTCTGGTAAGTCCAAAATAATCAACAATGTTAGGCACATTATTGCCAAAGTAGCTGGCAAGCCTGTGTCTATCTCTGAAGCATCAATAAGAAGTGATCTTCTTTTTGATGATGCTGATGGGATAGACTCACTCCCTAATCAGGCTATATTTGATGCTATACAGCTTATGGGGTATGAGGGGGATTTAACTGTGTTAACATTTAACAAAGCTTTGTTTTCACCCCAATGGAGGTTTCTATTTCATACAATGAATCATTGTATTAGTTCAAAAAGCACCTCTTGGGATCAAATTCCCACTAACATTGCCACTGCTGTAATTTGCTTAACATCTAATCAAAAATATAATTTTTCAAAATTAATTTTTGATGGTATGCTTAGACATTTAGATGCAAAGAAGAAGTTTGTAATGTACCCACGTTTCATTTCAATCTTTTTAGATAAACAGCTAGAGAATGTACCTGTACCTTTAGATCATTTTCCTGTAAATGCTTTGACAAGTAAAGTTTTTTCCTTTATGGTTAAAAAGGGTAAACATTTTTCAGGGAAAGTCACACCTTTATTTGCTTCTATGTTGGTACAACCAACTGAGGATGAGGGTGCTCCTTCAGAAAGACCATCTGAAGCACAACCTACACCCTCTCCTCCTCACCCAAGTGAAGCAACTGTTGACCCTCAGTCTGACCCATCCCCTAGACCTTCACCTTCTACCACTATTCCTGATTCTATTCCAGAAAGTTCTGGTGGGTCATGGATTGTATTCATCCAGTGATTAAATCCCTTAGGGAATGAGGTGAAATGAACATTCCAAAGTTTCTATGATCTTTGTATCTCTCTATTACACAAGTATTAGATCAGCCAAGTGAATATTCAACTCTTGAAGGCACAGATCAGAAGCTCAAGAAGCAAGCCATCCTGTTATCACACATCCACAGAGCAAGTTGAAGAGAGTCCTCTTGAAGCAAAGATTGATAGAAAGAGATCCTTAAAGAAAACTGATAGCAAAAGGAGTATGATAATCCAAACAAGGGAGGAAAGTCTGCCAAAACTAACCATCAGTCTTAAAGATCATAATTTGATTGAGATTCCTGAAGTTAAAACTAGGATATGGAGACAGAGGATTCTCAAGATGTGGGGAGAAACAAAGATGTATGGTTAAGAGAAGGAGAATGCTGAAGATGTACTTAGTACTGAAGATGTACTTAGTACTGAAGATGTACTTAGTGCTGCTCAACAAAAGGTTAGTACTGACAAGGAAAAAAGTTAGTACTGACAGGCCAATAGTTAGTACTGACGGATCTAAAGTTAGTACCGACAAGAGATAAAATAAAAAAAAAAAAAAAAAAAAAAAAAAAAAAAAAAAAAAAATAAAAAAAAAAAAAAAAAAAAAAAAAAGACAGTAAGTACCGACAAGGGTATAGATAGTACCGTTAGAACAGATGAAGGTACTGATGATCAAACTAAAGCAGGAAAGGCTACTCAAGCTACTCAAACTACTCAAATACCTACTTCTACAATATTTGAGATAAATTTTGAGATAATTGAATTTTTTTTTTATTATTAAATTATATTTTAAATAATTTTTTTTTTTTTATTTAATTTTGATGAATTATTTTAAATTTATATATTTTTTATTTTGTTTGTCATATTTGTTTTTAGTGATTTTTATTTTTAATTATTAGGTATTTTATTTATTTGTAATTATATTATATATTTGTTAAATATTATAATGGTTTATTCTTTTTTAAAAAGCCACCCAGACACACACCGAAACAAAAGAACGATAAAAACCCAAAGATTACTCAGGACCATAAACCAACAATACGACAAACAAGGCAAAACAACATAGTGAACAGAAAAAAGAAAATAAAGTAAATTACATACAAAGTAAACACTACCATATAAAAAAACACAATGACCATAAAATCTCAAAAAAAAAAATAAAACCAACCCAGCGAAACACCCAAAAAACAACAACCAAACAAACAAAACAACCCAAACCAAAAAATATAACACGAACCAACAATACCAATAACTCAATACAACAAAAAAAAGAAAACAACATAAACAGCGTAACAAAGTACTCAAATCAACCAAAAGCTGACCAAATAAACAAAACGAAAACCAAACACAAAAAAAACAAGTAACACGACATAAAATCTACCAAACAATCACCAACAAAACTCACGAGTTAAAAAAAATTATCAAACAATCCAAATGAAGTGTAAAACAAAAAAAATCAAAAACAATAAAAAAACAAAAGCAAACAAGACAAGAACAAACTAATATAAACAAACACACAAAACAACATAGCCACAACATCACGACAATAATCCCAAGATAAACGTTAACACTTATAAGTCCCCATATTACAAATAATAACCAAATCATCATACCTATACCAAAAATATACCACAATTACATCAAAAACCGCTCAACAAAATAAAGCAAACCCACACAAGAACACGAACCAGAGATACTCAAAAATCAACTAATAGTAAAAAAAAAAAAGCAATTAAAAAACAAAGAAAAAATATCACAAAGAAAAACTCATAACTCCCACAATCAACAACCAACACAGAAAACAAAAAAAAAGGCCTAAAAACAAATCTCCAAACAAAAAATAATAGTTCACCAAACGTCAGACACGACAAACAACAAAACAACATAAACCAAGATATTGGAACCAACACATTACCAAAAAGCAAAATCCTAGTGAAAACAAAACAAACAAACACAACAAAATAAACCAACACAAACAAGAAACACATAATAAATCAAAAAAAAAAACAATAAGACACCATAACCAACAGATCCATGAACTATACCGACCAACAAAAGACAGACATAAAATAGATCAAAAACACCCATACTATTAATCAAAACATAAAAAAACACAACAAAGAACAAAAACGACAATGGAACCTTCTAAAACAATTACAAACTAACAAAAATCACATTACAAAATTAAAATCAACTAAAAGGCCATCAAAAACCAAATATAAAACACAAACAACACCAAAAGCCTAACCAAACACCCCAATTACCCTACCCCCCAATAAAATACCACAAACCAACCGAAAAAAATCGAAACAAAAACAAATAAAAAACAAATAAAATGTCCAATCTAAGAAAAAGATCGAGTGATCAATAAACAAAAATACAGCAACAAAAGAACACAAACCACATAATAAAATCAAAGAAATCAAAAAAAACAACAAATGTACCACACTATCATACAGCTAACACACATAGAAAATAGTGTGTGTGTGAAACCGCAAGTACCAATACCATTACCAAACACAAAACAAAACAACACACGCAATGGCTATAAAACAAAAACCCAAAACAACAAATTTAAAACATACAAATTCTAATAGAACTCAAACATACAAAAAAAAACTAAACTAAAACACAAACTCAAAAACAACGATTAAATTACCACACAACACACATAAAATGACAAAAAACAACAGTCATAACAGTAATATAACCAACACCACAAATGAAAAAAACACCAACCATAAAAACAAACCCCCCCCAATACCTAAACAAAACTAAAATCATCAATATCTCATAAAAAAACTACAACAACTAAAAATACACACATAATCAACAAAACAGCAGCCCCTAAAAAAAACAAACAAAAATAACACGAAAAACAAACCCAACACTCCAAATATAGAAACCTATAACATCATCCAACATAATCAAAACCACACATAACAAATAACGCAATAAAACATCCACAATACAAAAAAAGAACAAAAACATTTGTAAAAAAAAACACAAATAAAAAAAAAACCCATACTAAATAAAATCATAGAACCATGACTAGACCAAACAAACTACCAAGTTAGAGGATAAATACAAAATAACAGTAGTCCACAAAAATAAAAACAATCCAAAAAACTAACAAAAGCATTAAACAAACCAAACGAATGACAAAAAAGTAAAGAAAACACATACCCAATAAAAAAAAACAAACAATAATCAAACAGTCCTACTATAAAAAATAAAAAAACATGCAAAGACCTACCAAACCCTAAGAAACAACACAAAACAAAATAACCAAAACAAAACCAAATATTTCAACAAAAACCAAAAAACCAACTAAAAAATAGCCACCCAACACAAACAATCTAAAACACAGGTGTACAATCTCAACCAAAATGAACACTCATCAACAAACACCCTTCCACAAACATAACAACAACACCCAGACAACCAAACAACAAGCAACAAACAAACAATCCAATACAACAAACAGAAAAAAAAACAAGCCAAATACAACTATAAAACTAAAATACAAACTAACATCTTAACCACAAAGAAATAAACAAGTCAACAAATCAAATCCCCAACAAAACTTTAAACAACCCCCCATGATAAACATGCAAAAAAAAACAAAACAGAAACAGCAACAAAAAACCCAAATGACACACAAATCAAAATAAACACCAAACAAAAAATACTAAAATAAATTCGAAAAAAACACAAAATGACAGAAAACACAATCACAAACACAACAAACCAAGTAACAAAAAATCAACCAAAAAAGTCCAAAACACAAAATACGAAAAACCAACCTACCCAAGCAAAACCGGCCCAACCAGATCAAAAATAAAGCTCAAAAAAAACCCACACAAAAACAAATTCACACAAATAAAAGAAACCCAACAACCAACTTACCGCCCAATTTTAAAGAGCACAAAAAACACAAATCCAAACTGAATCCTATAACACAAATAAACACAACTAATTTGCAATCAACAAATAAAAGACGTACAAAAATACACACCCAACAAATCACTATAAAGACATAAAATTAACAACATCACACAAACCAAACCAAAAAAAAACATTACACAATCAACTGAAAAAAACACAACAAAATACACAAAAAAAACCCCAACATACAAACCAACAACCATCGTCAGCAACTCACACCAAAACACCACGAAAAATAAAAACAAAAACCAGTGCAACAGCAAAAACTATGGAAGACAAATACAACATACATAATAAACAACATGAATAAACACCAAAAAAACAAAAACAACAATACCATCTAATCTTAACAATCACATCAAAAAAAAACAAATAAACATCAAACTAAAAAGAACACCACAACACCAAAAAACCAAAAAGAAGCAAAACCATTCATCTAACAAAATTAAAAAATAATAAAAAGAAAAAAAAAACAATCCCCCCCCCCCCCCAACAAACGAACACTAAGAAAAAAAAAACACAAAACCATAAATCTAAACCAAAACCTCACCAACCGAACCAAATCCAAAACAAACAAAACAAAGAACAAAACACAAACAAACTCACCAAAATACAAACACAACTCGACCAGTTAGAACAAACTGTTATACCACAAAAAAAAAACAAAACCTATATATAAAAATAAGCACTCTCAGATCCCAAAAGCAAGAATACAACAACCACAAAAAAGAACCCCATATACCTACAAATAAAAAACAAAAAAAAAAAATAACAAAACTCCACCAACAAAAAAAAAACATGACTCAACAAAAACTAAAAAACAAAAAAAACACACACAACACATAAAAAACAATAAAAACAAAAAACACAAAGAACAAAAGAACAACAAAAACAGTATCAAAATCACACCACCACAAAACACCAAACCAATATCACAGATGCACAACTAAAGACAAAAAAACCCAAAAAACAATACAAACACAATCAAATAACTACACAAATTTCAAAAACAAGACCCCCAATCAAAAAAATAGCAACTAAGACAGCAACGAACACAAAAACACAAAACCCCAAAAAAACACGTACCACACAAATAACAGCCAAACGCAATATTCTAAAACAAATACAACTACAAGAAAAACAAACAAACAAAATAAAAACAACAAAACCCAACAAAACTACAAACATAACAATACCAACCACAACATAAACAAAAACTCAACCCCACCAGCCAAACCTGCAACGAAAAAAAACAACAAAACCAATTATACAATTCAAAAACTCAATGAATAAAAATACAACACAACAAAAAACCAAAAACACCCAGTCAACCAAGTCATAAAACATCAAGAAGACACCAAAATAAACCCATACAAATTAACCAAAATAAAAGACATCAAAAAAACAATCAAAACACAAACCAACCAAACCCAAAAAACAAAAACCATACACAACAATAAATAATAATTCACATCAAGAACACATAAAAAATACAACGTAACAATCTCATATACGAAACCAAAAAGACAAAATAAAGACTAAACCACAAAGCCCAAAAAGAATAACCATCAAAAATCATCACCCACTACAAAAATGATAACCAAAACACACAAGATAAAACACATAAGATTAACCTACCATTAAAACTCAAAAGCAAACAATACAAAACAAAACGAACATCAAATACACAGTAAATAACAATAAGAAAATGAACATCTCAAAACATCCTCAAACCATCACCAACCAAACACACCTACAGCCCAAAAACCCAACCAAAACCAAAAGAAGACACAACTAACATACCACAAATAGGAGGCGTACAAAAAATCACAAAACAGACAAGACACAAACCAAAACTAACCCATAAAAAAAACACAAAACAAATTAAAACAACAAACAAAACAAAAGAAAATAGTATAAAGCACAAAAAATCTACAAACCTCCAAATCAAATTAAATCGATGTTATCATCAAAGATAAAATAACACACACAAAAAACCCAAAAGAAAAACAAAAAGCGAGTAACCCAACAACAAAAAAGCTACCAAAAAAAATACAAAAGAATCAAAAAAAAAGACTAATCCAGTAAGTAAAAACAAATATGAACAATGTAAAATCCAACTCAAATAACATTAAACAGCCATAAAAGAAAAACAACAAACAGAGCCAAACAAAACCAACCAACCGAATAAATAAAAAACAAAAATACAACACCAAAGCACAAACACAAACCACAAGAAACCACATAACAATATAAAAAAAATTAAAAAAAACAAAACAAAATCTAACACAAACAAAAAAAACAATTTAGACACAAACCTACAAAAATCATAAAAAAACAAAACAACCATTAACACAATAAAAAAAAACCAAATCTTGACATACACACCACAGCCAACCCGTCAAAACACAAACAAAAAAACACAACTAAACCTACCAAAAACAAGAAAAAACAAATCAAATATAACAATCACATAACCAATTAAAAAACAATATATCACAACAACAGAAACAAAAAAACAACAAAAAAAACCAACAACAAAAAATGAAAAACACCATGCACTAGCATAGATAACATTTACAATCAAAATAGAACAGGACACCTATAAAACTACACATACAAAAAGACAGAAAACCAATTAAAAACATAAAAATGACCTAGAAAAAAACCACAATCCCAACAACAAAACATCACTCTACACCTAAAATCAACTACAAAATCCTAAAACAATTCAATCCATAACACTAAACAACTTAACCAATACAAACACACAAAAAACATACACCACAACAAAAAAATAAAGACCAAAAAAAATTCAAAATCATCCGCCCATCCCAAAAAAACAAACTCCACAAACAAACAAAACCAAAAAACAAAACCCAACAGAAGTAATAATCACAAAAACAATATACAAAACCTTAACCCCAAAACAAAAAAAACTAAATCATACAAACCCACAATTCAAATCCCCCAATAACTAACTATGGGAACAAACCCACATACGATCCTTCACACCACAAACAAAAGATAACCCAACAAAAATAACAACACACCCATAATAAAAGCAGCCCCCCACTGCACATGAACAACACCCCCATGGACCCGCCCCCGCCGAAACCCGCGCCCCGCGCCCGGTACATATAAAACCGGCACAAGCCGCGCCAGCCGCCAAGGCCTCCTACCCCACTCACCTACCAGCCCAAACCGCCTCAACCACCGCAATGCACCACACGACCAAGGGCCCCACAGACAATAGCAGCGGCACCATAGATACCTTCACGAGAACAGCAGGACATCCAGCCGCTGCTGCCGCCAAAACAGCCCCGCATGTCCCAGAGAAGCAGCACCAGGCACTTGCCGACCCCGCCGCAAGGACAGGCGACCGCTGTCCAGCACCCACAAATCTCCCGCCGCAGCTCCCACTGAAGCTCCTCAAACCCATTCAAGATGACAAACAGCCAAGCATAAAGGCAGAATCACTTCTTGCTGAAACGTTCACGAGGCATCAAGATAGCCAAATACAATAGCAGACAGAGCAAAAAACCTTCATGAACACAATTGCACACAAAGAAATTCCATTCCCCAATAACCAGAACAAAGCTAATAACGGCACAGACCCCCAACAAAGTATCACTGACGAAATCACATGAGACCTACATGAAGCATTAGAAACTTCAAGCATTCTGAATTTGAAAACCAGAATTATGAGGACATACAAGCATATGTATTGAAAAGATTAAAGAGGTCAATGAAGATTTCATTTCTATTGGGCTCAGCTGAAGATTGAAAGACTGAACAAAAAGATAAATGAAGAAAGGAATGATTCTATCTAAGAATGAAAGTGTAAGGAGGAGAATAAAGAACGAAGAATGTACTAAGAAAAAGAAAGGGTGGTCATACCAATGATTACAAGGAAAAAGGCACGAAAACAATCGGATGTTTGACATGATGATGACATAAAAAAAAATTTGGCCTGAAGATTGTTACTTTGAGAGTTATAATTAGACTAGTGATATAATGTGAAAGAAAACAGTTATAGCTAGATTGAACGAGGTATCATCACCAGATGGAGATTAACAAGTTAATCTACAGAGCTAATGGGAATTTCAGGGCATTCAACTATCTCATGGAGGTACTTCATATTTTGATAGGCAAGATCTATTTCATTTGTATGACTTGATGAGGGAGCAGTACTCAGAAGTTACATTAGATGGATTTGCATTGATTCTTTGGGGAGACTTGAAGATTATGATGGAATCCTCAACAGAAGGAAATGAACAAAGTGACTTCTGGAGTGGTCAACAAGATTGGAAGATTGTCACGTGGAGGTTGTATGAATCTTATAGAGTTTGCATACTGGAATTTGAGGATGGTATAGTTATTCATATGTTGGGGTTAAAGAAGAAACCTCTGTTCCAAAATATTTATGCAAAGGATGCTTGATCTTGGTTTGGAAGTTGAAAGAGAAAGTTATGTTGCTCTTGATTTGATAAGATTTATTAAGCAACAGATAGATGAAGAATGATGTTGTGAATGGAATTGAGAAGGGTTTGAGTGTTGGCTAACCACCACACAACAAATGGTCATCAGTTCACCATGCTTAACGCAAAAAGAACTGGCTAGTCCATAAGCAAACGGCTTATGGTAAAGACTTCTCAAATCCATTTATGGTTGACAATTTACCAAAAATTGTAGGGTTTTCAACTCACCTTGCTTCATTGGTGAAGAGTTGGCTAGTCCAAGATCAAACAGTTCTTGGTAAAGACTACTCAAATCTGTTGATAGCTGATGTTTCTAAAAACAATAATGGTTTATCAATGCACCATGTTAGGCAATGAAGCATTGGCTAGTCCAAAAGCAAACGGTATTTGGTAAGACAAATCAATTCCGTTTATTGGGATGACAGTTTACCAAAACTTATATGGTAATTAACCCACCAAATTTTTTATAATAAAGAGTTGACTATCCCATAGCAAACGGCTACTGGTAAAGGAACATCAAATCCGTTTATGGCTGGTAGTTTGCCAAAAACTACAAAGCCAACTTAGTTGGATTATTGCTGAAAAGATGTTGATGTGTTGCTGAGAAGAGAAAGTTGTTGCTGAAGATGGATAGTGTTTAAAGATCAAGATATGTTAAAGTATTTGGATACATCCTCTATGAATTTAAGAAGGTAAACCTGAAGAAACATGAAGTTAAAAGAGTTCAACAGTCAGTTTTAAGGAGATTGTTGGGAATTATGTTTTCCTTACTTAGTACCGTTAGTAATAACAGTTAGTACTGACAGTACAAAAGGTTAAGTACCGATCAGATAGTTAGTACCGTTAGTAGAAATTAGTTAGTACCGTTTAAGAGATATGTATGAGATATTCTAGGAAAAGATATGTATTGATCTTTACACGTTATTGATGAAGCCTTGTTAGGGTTTTATCCTTGGTTTATAAAAGGATCCTCATGGCATAGTTTAGACATACGAGTTCAATACATCTTCATACAATCAAATCTCATATTTAGTAATCTGTAATCACTCAAAGCATGATTAAAAGAAATTATTATTTAGTATTCATTGTTCTTCTTAGTACTTGTGTTAAGATTCCGCATTAGCACATAGTAATCATAGTTATTGTTTACTATATAGTCAAACTGTTAAATTATACAAGTTGGCTATCATCCTTAGTAGGCTACAAAGATCTATTTAGTTTGGGACTCACATAATCACTTAGCAATTCTAGCCAACGGCGCTGCCTCATGTTAAGCTCCTTCTGATCGAGAATATGTTGTAGGCTTTTATGGTCGGTGAATACGGTACATCTGGTTCCATAAAGATAGTGTCTCCATATTTTTAGAGCAAATACCACCGATCCAAGTTCTAAATCATGAGTGGTGTAGTTCTTCTCATGAACTTTTAGTTGTCGAGAAGCATAAGCAATCACCTTCTCTCTCTGCATCATACAGCACCCAAACCCTTGTGTAATGGCATCACAGTAGACACACAGACTTCGCTCTCATTTCCCCCCTTTTTTTTTTCTTTATTTCCCCCCCTTTTTTTATTTTTTCTTTTTTTTTTTTTTTCTGTTCTTTTTTTTCTTTTTTTTTTTTTTCAGGTAAAGCCAGAATTGGTGCACTGCACAACTTCTGCTTTATTAACTAAAAAGCGTTCTCTTCCTTTTCTCCTTAGTCAAACTTGATTCCTTTCTGAGTAAGTTTCGTTATTGATTTAGCAATCTTCGAAAATCCTTCAATGAACCTTCGATAGTAACCAGCAAGAACCTAAAACATTGGCGGATCTCGTTGTGTTGTTAGGAGATGCCCAATCTTTGATAGATACTATCTTGGCTAGAATCACATGATCTGCTCTGCTATCTATACGTGTCCCGAAAATGGTACCTTCAGGATCCAAAATTCACATTTTGAAACTTAAGCAAAAAAAATAAACCAAAAACTGCTTCCTTCTTTAAGCAATTCCAAAATTTCCTTAAGATGTTCTTCGTATTCCTTCTCGTCCTTTGAATAAATCAGTATATCATCAATAAAGACAATTACGAACTTATCCAGGTAAGGCTTGCAACACTCGGTTCATGAGGTCTATGAATACCGCAGGTGCGTTTGTCAGTCCAAATGGCATAACCTGGAACTCGTAATGACCATACCGAGTTCGGAATGCCGTCTTTGGAATGTCTTGTTCTCGCACTCTAAGTTGGTGATATCCTGATCTCATATCTATTTTCGAATAAATACTGGATCCTTGGAGCTGATCAAATAAATCGTCGATCCTCGGGAGTGGATAACGATTCTTCACTGTCAATTTATTTAATTCACGGTAGTCGATGCACATCCTGAATGACCCATCCTTCTTTTTAACAAACAAGACCGGGGCTCCCTAAGGTGAGGAACTAGGCCTTATGAATCCTTTGTCGGAAAGCTCTTATAGTTGTTCCGATGATTCCTTCATTTTGAAAGGAGCCAATCGATACGGTGCTCGAGCTACGGGTGCGGCTCCTGGAATTAAGTCATTTTTTAATTCCACTAGTCGAGCCAGAGGAAGTCCTGGCAAGTCTTCAGGAAATACTTTAGGAAAATCTTGGACGATCGGTGCGTCCTTTATTTGTTTTCCTTCCGACTTATCCTCCTCTTTCTTGGTGGATATTTGCGCCAAAAAGACCTGGTATCCTTTCGCCATGTACTCTTGAGCTTTTGAACATGAGATAACTGTCAACCGAGATTCTCTCCCGTTGCTATTTTCGTTGCCATAAAAAGTCAAAGTTTCATTCCCATAGGGAACTTGAACAAGTTTCTCATCGCACACGATCACGGCATGACATCTTCTTAACCAGTTCATACCGATAATGACGTCGAAACTACACACTCAACGGGCATAGATCTAAGTTAAATGGGTAAGTCTAATAAAGAAATTTAGAGTGCAACCTCTAATAAAAGTGGTCTATCCTGACATAATTTTCCCATTAGCTAATAGAATCATAAAAATGTCTAATGGAGTTGGGGCGATTTTAATCAAGAACTAAACGCAGTTGATATAAAGTTCTAATCGTCACCAGGGTCCGAATAAGATAAAAAAAAAAATAAAAAATTGATGCATTAGTGGTTATTTAAGAGGAACGTACCCATGACGACATTGGCATCAGGGTTTCCCGGTGCATTTCCCCTCTTTTCTGCATTCCCAACTGCATAAACCCAGCCTTGTGCATTCCCATTTCCTCCATCTTTATTCTTCAGCTTAGGACAATCTCTCTTGAAATGCCCTGGTGCTCCACACTCAAAACAACCATTTCCTTTGGGGGCTGCCCCATTGCCCTTCTGAGTATTAGCAACATTTGTGTTACCAGTACTCCTGCAATCGCGAGCAAAGTGCCCTACTTTGTTACACTTGTGGCACCTCTGGGTGCACGAGCCATTGTGGTGAAGATGGCACTTGGTGCATTTGGGTAGAGATCCCCCATAAGGCTTCCTTTCGCTTGTCCCCATATTGTAGACCTTGGCGACATTCTGCCTCTTGAAGGGTTGTTGCTGGTGACCATGGTTGTTTCTGGATGAATCATCAGCCTTCCTTTTGTTGTCAGACTGCCTTTCTGCGTAGGTGCGGAGTTTCTGATCCATCAAGTCATTGGTCAACTCAATAGTCTCATCCAACGTCTTGGGTCTGGCAGACTTGACGTTCCCATAAATGTTGTCAGGAAGTCCACTGATGTACTTGTCAACCTTCTCAGTTTCGTTGGCAACAAACTTGGTACATATCAGGGTTAGCTCTTGGAAACGTTCAGTGTATGCTGGAACATCGTTTCCCTTGACCTTTAGGTTCCACAGCTCAATTTCTAATTTCTTGATTTCACCCTGCGGACAATACTTGTTCGTCATCTTTTTCTTGATCACTTCCCAAGTCATTGCATATGCCTCTGGACCTAAGGTTCTTATCTGACCATTCCACCAAGTCAAAGCAACACCTAACAGAGTGCATGTGGCAAACATTACTTGATTCTTAATGGCACAACCACTAATATTGAAAATTGACTCCATCTTTTCAATCCACCGAGTTAAACCGACCACGCCTTTAGTCCCCTTGAAGTTCAAAGGTTGAAACTTCATGAAGTCAGTGTAAAAACAAGGGCGCGCAGTTTGCACGTTCCTTCGGTTATCCCCGTGCGAACTGTGGCTTCCATCTCTATTGGTGGAGTTTCGCAAAAGAGCTTGGTCAATCATTGCTTGGATGGATTCTGGAGTCATGTTGTTTGGGTTGGTGTTGTTAACAGGGGTATTTGGTCCTCTTCTGGTCGTAGGTGCCATGATTTGTCTAGATCACAAAAGACAAAACATGAGGTTATATGACAGAATATAATAATGTATAGATGAGATAATCAACACAAGAGAGGTATATAGTACAAAATAACACATCTATTTCATTGATAACTTTGAAAATTTTACATGAAATAGTTGTCGGAGTACACATGATACAATACAAAAGATCTAAGGCTATGCTAGTGGGGAAAACCCCTAATACTTAACATGCCTGTACAATGACCTAGCAAGATACAAATAACATAAATCACTAGATGTGACTGTCAGCATCCCCAGAAGCATCCTGGTGATCTGGAATCCTAGCCTCTGGTCCTGGCTGTCTAGCTCTCCTCTGCTGCTCTCGCAGTGCTAACAACTCGGCCTGCATGTCGCTCATCTCTCGCCTCATATCTCTAATGACTCGGAGAGTCTCTACCATCTGGTCCTGACGCCTACGGTCAGTCTCCCGAAGTGCTGCTAACTCAGCCTGCTGCATCTGAAAACGAGTCTCATGTACCTGATGCTGTGTCTGAATGAGAGTACTCTGCAGCTGTAGCTGTGTCTGATGAGCCTGGAGATGGGTCTCGTGTGCATACACATGATCACGATGGGTCTGAAGCTCCTGATGAGTCGCCTGACTCAATCCTATCGAGTGAGCCCAAGCCTCTCGGGAAGCATAGGCCTCCTCCTCCACCATCCATACTGTCTCCTAGAGAGTCATCCTATCCCCCATAAGTAGATCGACCCGCTGCGTGTCCATATCGACACGCTGTGATATACGAGACCTACTATCCTGAGCATCCTCTAGTAAAGCATACAAGTCTTGTGTATCATGTGACCTCTCCCACGGTCATAGGTGCTATCTTTGGAACTGCCTCTGCCGGATCTACCAAAGTATCCCTAATCTCGTACCCAACATATCTAATCCCCTGTCGCCTCTCTTCAACATCTACCGTGCTGATAAATCCATAATCTATCCCTCGACCTCTGGTAGGTCTAGCAGTGGAACTTTCTCTAACCTCGTATCTGGAGCCTAGGGTGGACAAATACAACCTCTTGCGAGGAGGCTACTCAGACTCGGGAATAACATCCCTACAGTCAACAGGTGGTGGTATGTATAGAGATGGTGGTAGTGGTAATGCGGCTATAACTGCATCAATGAGAGCCTGGGTGGATGTTATCCTGAGTGTCTGGATTTGGGTTGGACACCCAGATGATGGTAGTAAAGGTGATGAATGTGCAGGTAGGGCCATGCACCTAGCAAGGCGCTCCCCTGCAGAGGGTGGTGATAGTGAGATAGGTGGTGATGGTGATGGAGTAGTCATGGCCAGAAGTCTCTCAACCTCTGCCTCTGGTGGAAGGGATATGGAAGCCTGAGGCCGGATGGTAATCCTAGCCCCAATAGTAATGTCAGTGGAGGGTGGTGGTATAACAGGCTTTGTTCCCTCAGGTGGGAAAACAGGCTCATCAACAGGTACAACAATAGCAGAGTCGGCCGGAGCTAAGTGCTCCTCCTCCTCCTCCTCCTCGTCCTCATCATCCTCATCCTCATCATTGGCGTCATCCCTAGATGAATCGCCGTCATCATCATCTCCATCATCTCCCCCGTCCATAGGATAGTCAACCGGACCATCCTCTGTCTCATCATCCTCGTACTCCTCTGGATCCTCCTCGGGATCCGACTCAGTAACATATCCGGGTGACTCAGCAGTAGGTGAATCAACAGGAAGGATTGGCTGCTCCTCAGCCGAAAACTCATGCTCATCCTCCAATGGTATATACTCAGGGTATATAGGCTCTGGCACGTAGTCAGGATCATGTGCCTGTACGAACATAGGCTCACGCTCATCCTCGTCCTGAGGAACTGGCGGTGTCTGTGGATCCTCTGGGCCTGGTATGTAATCCGGTGATGGTGGGGCTACTGGCTGTATCGGGAGTCCGTCGTATCCTAATACGATGACCCGTGGAATGCCTCCCTCAGATACCTCCTCATCATCGGCTCCCCAGAAGGCTCTGCCGGGCTCAGAGTCGGTGTAAACGGAAGTGTAGGTAACAGCAGATGTCGCAGAAGACATGGTTACTGCAAAAAGCAAAATAACCTATATAAGTATTACTTATAGGAAAGATCGGTATGATATGTCTGTAAGCTTTAATAATAAAAGTCTTATAGTAATATACGTAATATCATTTATATACATGTATATCAATCATGTAAGCACTTAGTACCCTACTAATGCTAAAACAATGCATGTCATGCAAGCATATATGTGCTAGATGTAAACAAGTAATGCATGTATGTCCCTCGCAAATCCCATTTGTGAAAACAGTGTTTGAAAATGGTTATAGTCCAGACAAAACTCTTGACCTGGTTCTCTATAACCTTGGCTCTGATACCAATCTGTAACACCCTCAAATCTGAGCAGCGGAACATTTGAGTATCCGAGGGCGTTACATTTATAGATCAATAGCACAAGATCTGAGAACGACTACTAAACGTGTCGTTTGAAAAAGATACACTGGATTAACAAAATACTTGTTTGTTACATAAGCCCATGGCTTCAAATTGTTCAACAATATAAATACAAATTTCGGTTTATAACAATTTTCCCTAAAATGTAATAAGACCCCAAATCTTAAGTGTTGACTCTTCAATTATTGACTTCCAATGTATCATCGCACCTCGTGCCTTATTGACCTGAAAAACATGCTTAAAACGTCAACATAAAGTTGGTGAATTCATAGGTTTATGTAAATCAATAGTAGGACCGCAAGATTTCCAAGTGTATGATTAAGCAACAAATGCAAACATCATAAAAAGTAATTACGTTTTCCTAAGCTCATGACACTGAAGCTCGACATATGTGAATGCAAATATATTTGCCAACGAGTGTCCGTGAATGATGTGCTAACCCTGCAACATCCCAAATTCGACATGGTATGCGTTCGTTCCCGGTGATAGCTAGTCACCCGAACGGGGATTGTCAATCCCTAATAGATCTATCCATAACATTTGCGCCCACATAATGTAATTCCCAATCACATCTATGCAATTAACAGTTCATGATCATGGACATAATGGGTTATGGTAACTCAGGCAAACACGTAATCATGGTATAAAATGTACACTTGCGTCCAATTTGTAAAACAAAGCATGTTCTCACCCCAAGGATGTAAATCATTTAAATAATTGTAAAACATGGGGCTATGAACTCACCTGAGTGAATAGTCCTCTGGAAATTGATAATAGATATCCAAGTATGAATTACATCATCAAATACCTAAGTAAATACGGCCAGTCTTCGTCTACAAGTTTAGGCTAAAGACCCAATGTATAAACTACAATAAATTTGCTAGTTTATATATACTGTTATCACTTGTGTGGTGGTGTACGTGTTTAATGTATTTGAAATTGTTTGATGGCTCTTGGGAAAACGGATATACTTTCTTAATAAATATACTTATTTATTAAGTCGTAAATTAAACCCGTTTAATGTCCGAATATATTAATATTCGACCGATTCTTTAAGCGTTTTATTATTTCACTTTTGATCACAAATATACCCTTAAGCTTCTAGATATTACACTTTAGTCCTTAGGTTTATAAAATATAAACATTTACACTGTAAACCCTTTAGTTTTGATAATTACATAATTAGTCCTTTAAGTTTACAAAAATGAAATTTAGGTCTTTATAGTTACTACTGGTAGATATAGTCATTACTACTGGTAGCATATTAGTTACTCCTGGTAGAATAATATTGTCACTAGTACTGGTAGTACCATACTGGTTACTACTGGTAATGTTATAGTTAGTCTGGGTAGTACAAATGCATTCGTTAAGTTTATTTAAGTTTGCTTAAGCTGTTTGGCTTATTAATAAGCTCGGATGAGCTTATTTTGAGCTTATTGGGCTCGTTGGCCCAACAACCATTTACTGAAAATTAGTACCAAGGTCCATTAAGGTTTGTTTGGTTTTTAAAGGGTATAAGGGCCTATATAAGTTTCAATAAGCTCGTAGGTCACCTTAATAAGCTCGTAGTACCAAGGTCCATTAAGGTTTCGTTTGGTTGTAAAGTATAAGGGCCTATAAAAATTTCCAATAGAGCTCGTAGGTCACCTAAAAGCTCGTAAGCTTATTACCACTCGTGGGTCCTACAGTTGGGCCTGTTGCTTGTTCGTTCCTTATTGAGACCCGTCCCCAAAACCCGCTTGTGGCCCCGTAAGTTTTTTTATCTAAACATTTGATTCTTTCCTACGGGTTCATGTTTCATATAAGCCCTCGATAAGCTCATGGGAGCTTAATTATAAGTTGAGAGCCTTCACTAATAGGTCGTTGACCGGTTGGGCCCGAACGTGGCATGTTGGATCGTGAGAGGTCCATTGGTTTCTCTAACCATATATAGGATTCGAAAATAGTCTTAGCAATTATATTTCGTTTGTTAGCCCCTATACACTAGTCGTGTTACCCATGCAAACATTTGTTTAAGTCGTGTATACCTTCCAAAGCCATTGTGTCGTGTTTTTCCTTAAGAGTTTACGTGTGGTTTTCTCATAACGGATGGTTTTGCAAGAACGCTTATTAGTTACTAAAACACTTACAGCTTTCCTTTATAGTTTTACCACCACACCAGTTGTTAAGTGTATTCATAATACGCATCATGCGTCCTTAATTCATTTATCATGCGTGTTCTCAAGCTAGTGTGCTATACATACATACATTTGACCCATAAGCTAGTCATTACGAAAAGAATACGCATAATACGATTGTCATGAGTTTGAATGTGACTTACAAAGGTCCTAGCACCTTGTTTAAGGGTATGCGAGTAATGTGGCAATCCACGTGTGTAAAACGCGATCAATAACCAAATCCCAAGCTTCAATACTTAGTAAATGCACGCAACCCTACTCCGTGTAAACTCCTTTATAAACTTGTATGGACAACTAGGAATGTTTTGTGGGTTCCGAATGAATCAAGAGGAGGTGTTTGTTTTGGGTTGAAAACTCGAACTAAGGGAAAGAGTATATATGATTAAGGTTTGAGTGCAATGTGATTGTAAGAGTGCTTAAGTGTTAAGTGTGAGTGGCATATTTATATCCAAAGAGCTAGTAACTCTCCTAGTTTCACAAACAACCCAAACCGAACCAAAATCGTACCTTAGGAGGTGGTTTTTGAAGTTTCTAGTTAACTACACCTTGTTTTGTTAAACCACTCAAGTACATGTCTTAATTAGAGTATATTTGTACAAGATTTGGTTAGATACTAGAATCTTAAGGATTTTTGTACAAATACATGCATGTTGTCGTGACCTAAAGGGCACGGGAGGTTCATTGGTTTTATTATCCAATTTGTAATGGGTTAGTGGAGACAATTAGGACCACATATTAAATTAACTAGAGATGTAACAAGTACTTGTGAGGACATTATCGATTTTACCTGGTGTGTTTGTGTGTGTAACCGTCCCTTAAGTGGGTCACAGTATACAAAATATTTTTTGGAATATTAATTTTTGTGTTGAAGGTTTCAAAGTGGGTATTGGGTTTGAAGTCTATGTAAGTCTGGGTATTTCCCGGGTATGTCCAAATTATTTATTAGCGAAAACGTAACCCTTTTACGTGACCAATAAAAATAAAACACGCAAAGTTAATAATTATCTTCTTAATAATTATTTATTACTTGGTGGATGTGGACCTTAATTTATTTGATGGCCGTTTACATTAAATGGTTATTTTTCTGTTTCTACCAATTATAGCTCTAAAGCAAAAATAAAAAGTAAAAAGCGCTATCGGATCAAAATGAATAGTGACAATTTAATAGGAGTCGTAAAGTGACCTGAAATTGAGAAATGTTACAGTCTTCACCTGTTAAAAGAGCTTTATCCTCAAAGCTTAAGACCTCGTAGTGGATGACGAAGTCCGGTTTGTGAAGAGTTATGGTATCTTTTCGATTGAACTAATCTATCACCGTTCCCAGGTGAACTCAAGGGCCGCCCGCCCATAGAGTTCCAACGAACCTTAACCAATGGTATTCGGCTTCGCTTCAATCGTTTGATCTCCCGTTCCATAATTTCAATGGGCTCTTCCACAAACTGGAGCTTATCGTCAACATGAATTCCTTCACACTGGCCATGACTAAGGTTCGCAGCGAATATTTCTTCAGATTAGACACAATGGAAAGAGGTGAACTCTGCTCACCTCTTGAGGAATTCCAGCCTGTAGGCAACCTTTCCCAACTGGCTACACGCTAAAAGGTCCAACATATCTCGGGTTCAGCTTGTCCCCGCTTTACGCGTCGAACGTACGACCCTGAGGGAGCCAAGGGGTGAGACAGGGAGTATGGTGAGAGCGATGGGGGGGTGCGGCGCAACCGCGGGTCGCTTACTCTTCCACGGAACGATCTAATGGGGAGGTATGTGAGAGGGGTTGTCCTGACTTTTTATATGCGGATCTCGATCATGTGTGTGTAGTTAAATTCGAGTGACAGAGCGCGGGCTTCTTGTTGAGCTCGAGTCGCATAACACAGAAAAGAATCGACAAGCCACTAGCACATTCTCAAGCAACACTTTTCGCGACATACAGATCAGTAGACTACACTTTCTAATCTCGAGTTGTTTCCTTGGATTAATTTCGGACCAGACAATTGGGCATCCCAACCTCAGCCTAAGCACACACCTGATATTTTCGACCATGACAGTGCCTCATATAGCAAGCTGCTTACAGGCACTCTGAGCGAGCAAGAACAGTAGACTATACCTCGGATTCGAGATGAACGCTCGACGAGCACGAAAAAGTTCGAGCGAAGCAATAAATGTTTAGACCGCATGGCGTGTGCGGCTAGAGTATCTGATGGGCGCAATGGCACTCGCTACTCTTGAACAGACAGGCGGTGCGTCCTCTAGCGGTAGAAGGAGCACGGGTGTGCGAGGAGAGCTGCTCACTCACTAGAGGAGTCTTGGGCCACCGTAGCAGAAATAGGGGATGGCACCACGCGCATTTCTGATGATACGCAGTCTCAGACTAATATCTGGTACCCCAAAGCTTCTGAAATGATCTCCAAAACTTTGAAGTAAATCTTCCATCACAAGCACAGATATCAGCAGGTATCCCTGCTTTGCCACACCTGTTCAAGTACAACCTTGCCAATTTGTCTAATGGATCATTTTCCCTTATTGGCAAGAAATGAGCAGATTTGGTAAGTCGATCCACAATCACCCAGATGGTGTCAAAACCTTGCTTACCAACTTAGGAAAGCTTATGATAAAATCCATCGTGATATATCCCACTTCCATTTGGGTTTATCTCAGGTTTTAAAAGAATCGCCGAAGGCCTTATGAGTTCGCCTTACCCTCGCACACGTCAGGCATTTTCTAACATACGTGGCGATGTCTGCCTTCATGTTTGGCCACCAGTATAATTTCTTCACATCTTGGTACATCTTTTCAGAACCGGGATGGATAGAATATTTTGACTTGTGGGATTCGTGCATAATCACGGATCTTAAGTCTCCATAGCAAGGTATCCAACTCCTGTCGTGTAAACATAAGGTTCCATCGACACGTGGTTTCATCTTTCCTTGGGTATTATCCCTTCTGATTATACCGCCTACGTCTTCATTCACGAGATTCTCTGGTTTCTGGGCTTCGATCTGAGCTTCTAATATTCGTTTGGGAAGATCCAAGCCAATTGTCATAACTAAGGCTCGAACCCGCAATGGCTCAATCCGTTCCTTACGGCTCAACGCATCGGCCACTACGTTTGCCTTCCCCGGGTGATAACGAATGTCGCAATCGTAATCACTTAGCAATTCTAGCCAACGGCGTTGCCTCATGTTAAGCTCCTTCTGATCGAGAATGTGTTGTAGGCTTTTATGGTCGGTGAACACGGTGCATCTGGTTCCGTAAAGATAGTGTCTCCATATTTTTAGAGCAAATACCACCGATCCAAGTTCTAAATCATGAGTGGTGTAGTTCTTCTCGTGAACTTTTAGTTGTCGAGAAGCATAGGCAATCACCTTCTCTCTCTGCATCAATACAACACCTAAACCCTTGTGTGACGCATCACAGTAGACCACAAAGTCTTCGCTTCCTTCAGGTAAGGCCAGAATTGGTGCACTGCACAACTTCTGCTTTATTAACTAAAAAGCGTTTTCTTCCTTTTCTCCCCAGTCAAACTTGATTCCTTTCTGAGTAAGTTTCGTCATTGATTTAGCAATCTTTGAAAATCCTTCGATGAACCTTCGGTAGTAACCAGCAAGACCTAAAAATTAGCGGATCTCTGTTGGTGTCTTGGGAGATGCCCAATCTTTGATAGATTCTATCTTGGCTGGATCCACATGTATGCCTCTGCTATCAATGACGTGACCGAGGAATTGTACCTTCGGAATCCAAAACTCGCATTTTGAAAACTTATCATATAACTGCTCCTTCTTAAGCAATTCCAAAATTGCCTTAAGATGTTCTTCGTGCTCTTTCTCTTCCTTTGAATAAATTAGTATGTCATCGATGAAGACAATTACAAACTTATCCAAGTAAGGCTTGCATACTCGGTTCATGAGGTCCATAAATACCGCAGGTGCGTTTGTCAGTCTGAATGGCATAACCTGGAACTCGTAATGGCCATACCGAGTTCGGAATGCCATCTTTGGAATGTATTGCTCTCGCACTCTAAGCTGGTGATACCCTGATCTCAGATCTATTTTCGAATAGATACTGGATCCCTGGAGTTGATCAAATAAATCGTCAATCCTCGAGAGTGGATAACAATTCTTTACTGTCAGTTTATTTAACTCACAGTAGTCGATGCCCATCCTGAATGACCCATCCTTCTTTTTGACGAATAAGACCGAGGCTCCCCAAGGTGAGGAACTAGGCCTTATAAACCCTCTGCCAGAAAGCTCTTGTAATTGTTCCGATAATTCCTTCATTTCGGATGAAGCCAATCGATACGGTGCTCGAGCTACGGGTGCGGCTACTAGAATTAATTCTATTTGGAATTCCACTGGTCGAGCCAGAGGAAGACCTGGTAAGTCCTCGGGAAATACTTCAGGAAAATCTCGGATGATTGGTACGTCCTTTATTTGTTTTCCGTCCGACTTGTCCTCCTCTTTCTTGGTGGATATCTGCGCCAAAAAGACCTAGCATCCCTTTGCCATGTACTCTTGAGATTTTGAACATGAGATAACTGTCAACCGGGATTCTCTCCCGTTGCTACTTTTGTTGCCACAAAAAGTTAAAGTTTCATTCCCATAGGGAACTTGAACAAGTTTCTCATCGCACACGATCACGGCGTGACATCTTCTTAACCAGTCCATACCGATAATGACATCAAAACTACCCAGTTCTACGGGTATTAGGTCTATGTTGAATGGATGGTTTAAGAAATTTAAAGTGCAACCTCGTATAATAGTGTCTATCCCGACTAATTTCCCATCAGCTAATTCGACATCATAACAATTTTCTAATGGATTTGGGGCGATGTTAACCAAGGAACTAAATGCAATGGATATAAAGCTTCTATCGACACCTGTGTCGAATAAGATAGATGCATATTGGTTATTTAAGAGGAACGTACCCGTGACGACATTGGTATCAGGGTTTCCCGATGCATTTCCCCTCTTTTCTGCATTCCCAACTACATAAACCCAGCCTTGTGCATTCCCATTTCTTCCATCCTTGTTCTTCAACTTAGGACAATCTCTCTTGAAATGCCCTGGTGCTCCACACTCAAAACAACCATTTCCCTTGGGGGCTGCCCCATTGCCCTTCTGAGTATTTGCAACATTTGTATTGCCAGTACTCCTGCAATCGCGAGCAAAATGCCCTACTTTGTTGCACTTGTGGCACCTTTAGGTGCACGGGCCATTGTGGTGAAGATGGCACTTGGTGCACTTGGGCAAAGATCCCCCATAAGGCTTCCTTTCGCCTATCCCCATATTGTAGACCTTGGCGACATTATGCCTCTTGAAGGGTTGTTGCTGGTGACTATGGTTGTACCTGGATGAATCATCAGCCTTCCTTTTGTTGTCAGATTGCCTTTCTACGTAGGTGCGGAGTTTCTGATCCATCAAGTCGTTGGCCAATTCAATAGTCTCATCCAACGTCTTGGGTCTGGCAGACTTGATGTTCCCATAAATGTTGTCAGGAAGTCCACTGATGTACTTGTCAACCTTCTCGGTTTCATTGGCAATAAACTTTGTACATATCAGGGTTAGCTCTTGGAAACGTTCAATGTATGCTGGAACATCGTTCCCTTTGACCTTTAGGTTCCATAACTCGATTTCTAATTTCTTGATTTCACCCTGCGAACAATACTTGTCCGTCATCTTTTTCTTGAGTACTTCCCAAGTCATTGCATATGCCTCAGGACCTAAGGTTCTTATCTGACTGTTCCACCAAGTCAAAGCAACACCTAACAGAGTGCAGGTGGCAAACTTTACTTGATTCTCAGTAGCACAACCACTAATATTGAAAATTGACTCCATCTTCTCAATCCACCGAGTCAATCCGACCACGCCTTTAGTCCCTTTGAAGTTCAAAGGTTGACACTTCATGAAGTCAGCGTAAAAACAAGGGCGCACAATTTGCACGTTCCTTCATTTATCCTCGTGCGAACTGTCGCTTCCATCTCCATTGGTGGAGTTTCGCAAAAAAGCTTGGTTAATCATTGCTTAGATGGATTCTGGAGTCATGTTGTTTGGGTTGGTGTTGTTAACAGGGGTATTTGGTCCTCTTCTGGTCGTAGGTGCCATGATTTGTCTAGATCACAAAAGACAAAACATGAGGTTATATGACAGAATATAATAATGTGTAGATGAGATATCAACACAAGAGAGGTATATAGTACAACATAACACATCCATTTCATTCATAACTTTGAAAATTTTACATGAAATAGTTGTCAGAGTACACATAATACAATACAAAAGATCTAAGGCTATGTTAGCGGGGAAAACCCCTAATACTTAACATGCCTGTACAATGAACTAGCAAGATAAAATAACATAAATCACTAGATGTGGCTGTCAGCATCCCCAGAAGCATCCTGGTGATCTGGAATCCTAGCCTCTGGTCCTGGCTGTCTAGCTCTCCTCTGCTGCTCTCGCAGTGATAATAACTCGGCCTGCATGTTGCTCATTTCTCGCCTCATGTCTCTAATGACTCGGAGAGTCTCTACCATCTGGTCTTAATGTCTACGGTTAGTCTCTCGAAGTGCTGCTAACTCAGCCTGCTGCATCTGAAAGCGAGTCTCATGTACCTGATGATGTGTTTGAATAAGAGTACCCTGCAGCTGTAGTTGTGTCTGGTGTGCCTGGAGATGGGTCTCGTGTGCATACACATGATCACCATGGGTCTGAAGCTCCTGATGAGTTGCCTGACTTAATCCTATCGAGTGAGCCCAAGCCTCTCGGGAAGCATAGGCTTCCTCCTCCACCATCCATACTGTCTCCTGGAGAGTTGGTATGTGTTTAATTACACATACCTTTTACCTTTAAAAACAAGTTAAAATAACCAAAAACGGACTTAAAATGCCAAATATATGCTTGTTTTGCTAATTGTGTTGTGCAGGAACGGATATCTAAGAAAAGGACGAAAAACGAAGCCAAAACGACAAAACCGGACACGGAATGGAAAAGCGTGGAAAAGACACAGTCAAGTCCAAGCCCAAGTGTCAAAAAGTCAACCCAAGTCAACCCCGACAAATCCAGAAGTCAACAAGTGAAGAAAAATAAGTTTAGGGACTTAAATTGCCAAATCCTAAACTTATTTAAAAAGAAGAAAAGAAGAAAATAAAGAGAAGGGGCAAAGCTGTCAAATGCCCAAAGAGATACCCCAAGGGCCAAGTCTGCCACCTTTCCAAAGTTATAACTAACAAGGACTTGTGATGCAATTGGTTATATAACTTTTGGGGACTATTTCTGCCAAGTCCCCAAACAGTTATATCACCACAAGGACGGAAATTGCAAAACTCCATATAACAATGAGGGGCCAATTTTGCCATCACCCAAACCCCTTCCTGTTAAACTCAAAACAGTTTTTCCCGCCCATTTTTCCCCCCAAACAAGTCACGGGTTAACCACCCCGTTTTTATCCCATAACCCTTTCAACACCATGGGTAAACATCACCCCCCTCCTCCACTAAGCTTTCCCAGCTACAAATTGCCAAGCTGGCAATCCTCACCAAATCCTAGACATATCGAAGGCTAGGATGAACTCAAAAGAAGCACACAAGCAAGATTGATGGCTGAGATGAAGACTCTCAACTCCCTCTCACACAACTAACACAACAAGAAAGAAGAGCAGCTGATTTTTAGTCTTTAAATAGTTTAGGATTTTCATTTCAAAAAGAAGGTTTTATCTAAGTTTTTAAGTTTTAGTTGTAATTTTAAATTTTTAAAAGTTCATTGTAATCTTTTTAAAGTTGTAATCCTGTTTCAAAAAGCCTTGTATTCTTTTGAAGATTAATGAAAGAATTCGTTTAAGTCATACTTTTTAAATTCTGTCTTATAAAAATACTATGGTGATAAGCAAAAAGGAAGCATGGCTAAACTTGGATGAGCCTTGGGTTTAAATACATTCATAAACAAAGGACTAGGGGGTTTAGGATTAGTTTTAAGTACCTATGCATTTGGACTTTGGTAAGTTTTAAGTCTCTTCAGTTACTGTAGCATTGGTTAATTAGCTTATTTTTAGCTTATTAATGTCTTGTGTGCTTATTTGTGTTCATTAATGCTTAAGTGAGCCTTCTAGTTACTTTTCATTTCATGTTCATGTTCATGCAATTTGAATGAATTGCCTAATTTAGCTTATTTATGTCACTAGCTTATCACCCTTTTAAAAGTGCTTATTTGTTTTGCTTTTCACATTTTTATTGCTTAAATTTGCATGATAATTAGTGGTCTTTAAAAATCTTAAGCTTAAAACAGTTCTTGAGTGTTTTAAAATCAGTTTTAAAATATAAAGGGGTGTTTGGGTTAAGAATGAAAACGGGTCAAAATGGTGTGTCATGGGTTGGGGTCATAGAGTTAGATTTAGCTTAAGTATTTGAGCTGATTTAAGTCTGTTTTGCTAAAGCTTTTTAGTCAAAACCTGTTTTTTTTTTAGTTTTTACAAGTGTTCTTAAACTGTTGCTTTTAAAACAAAAGATACAATGGCTTATTTGGATAAGCCATTGTATATTTGAGTTGTGGTTTAAAAAGTTGTGTTATTGTGTGTTAAAACAAGCTGACAAAGTCCCTTGAGTCATTTTGACTTGTTGAGTCAAAACTACCAAAGTCTTAAGTGTCAATTTTTTTAAGCAAAAAGCCCATTTTCATTCTCAAAAATCAGCATGTTTTCTTTGTGTTTAGGGGCTTAAAATTTGAGCATAAGCTCACTTTAAGCCATTCTAAATCTGTTTTAACTTATCTTTTTATTTTGAGCTTATTTGACAGCTTAAAATAAGCTGTCAAATTAAGCCCTTGTTTTAGCCTATTCTCCCCTGGTGCTAGGGGGTAAATTTTAAGCCGTCTTATTTAGCTTTTTAGTAAACCTAAGTCCTAGATTTTGGCTTATCTTAAGAGCCAATAAGCTCTTAGATAAGCCTCCTTAGTTTCAGACCTTAAGAGGCCCCTTTGATAGCTTATTTTTAAGCTTAAAGTAGCTCTTTGCCTGTTTTTGCTTAGCTTAGTGTAGACATTGCTTATTTTCATTCTAGCTTATTAAGCTTAACTCAGTTGCTTATTCTTATCCTAGTAGCTTATTTTGTTTGTATAGTTAGTGTGTATGCTTATTTTTCTTATTTTCTTTGCTTATTTGAGTGCCAACAGTCAAGGGATTTAGCCTCTTTTTGCCTTTAAAGCCCATTTAGCTTACTGTCAACTTAAGCTCTCCTCTTTTTTTTAGCTTATTTAGTTATAGAATTTAGCTCATAGTGCTTATTTAGGATAAGTTAGTTAACTCTTTTAGCTTATCAGTTTAGACTTTAGCTAATTTGTCCAAGACTTAGCCATTCTTAGCTTTTAGCTAATTTTAAGTGTCTGTGTAGTTAAGCCCTTTTTAAGCTTATTTAGTTATTGCATTTTAGTTTTCAGTGCTTATTTAGGGTAGGGTAGTCAATCCTTTTAGCTTTTTAGTCCTAGTTTTAGCTTAAGTGTCCAAAAAGTCCAAGACTTAGCCACATTTTAAGCCTTTAAGCTCATTTCAGCAAACTGTCACCTTAGAAGCTCTTTTTAAGCTTATTTATAAGCTTTTAGAAAAAGTTGTAGTTTTGAAAATTGTTAAGCTCATTAAGCTTAACAACTTTGGTTCACAAAGTTTTTCATAAAAAAAAAAGGAGACAAGGGGTGACCCGGGTGAGCAAGACTCGAACCCGGGCCTCTACCCTCGATACATCCCCTCTTTATACACAATGTATACCGCTGGGCATTGGGACTTCTTGTTAGAAGTCCCCTTGTGGTTGTTACTTTAACCACTTATTTTCACCCTTTTAGTCTATAAGCGGATTTTGGAGTCATGTTGTTTGGGTTGGTGTTGTCAGTAGGGGTGTTCGGTCCTCATCTAGTCGTAGGTGCCATGATTTATCTAGATCACAAAGGACAAAACGTGGGGTTATAATCATGATAGAATATAACAATGTATAGATGAGACATCACAAGAGAGGTATGTAGTACCACATAACACATCTATTTCATTCATAACTTTTAAAATTTTACATGAAATAGTTTTTGATTACATAAAATACAATACAAAAGATCTAAGGCTATGCTAGTGGGGAAAACCCCTAATACTTAACATGCCTGTATAATAGCCCAACAAGATAAAATAACATAAATCACTAGACGTGACTGTCAGCATCCCCCGAAGCATCTTGGTGATCTGGAATCCTAGCATCTGGTCCTGGCTGTCTAGCTCTCCCCTACTGCTCTCGGTGTGCTAACCACTCAGCCTGCATGTCAGTTATCTCTCGTCTCATGTCTCTCATCACTTGGAGAGTCTCTGCCATCTGTGCCTGGCGCCTACAATTAGACTCTCTAAGCGATGCTATCTCAGCCTGTTGCGTCTGAAAACGAGTCTCACACACCTGGTGCTATGTCTGAATGAGAGTACTCTACAACTGTAGTTATGCCTGATGTACCTGGATATGAGTCCCGTGTGCATACACATGATCACGATAGGTCTGAAGCTCCTGATGGGTCGCCTGACTCAATCATATCGAGTGAGCCTAAGCCTCTCGGGAAGCATAGGCCTCCTCCTCCACCATCCATACTGTCTCCTGGAGAGTCATCCTATCCCCATAAGCAAATCGACCCGTTGTAAGTCCATATCGACTCACTATGGTATACGAGACCTACTATCCTAAGCATCCTCTAGTAAGGCATACAAGTCTTGTGTATCATGCTCATGGAGCTTGGTAACCCTAGCATTGACCTCTCCCACGGTCATAGGTGCTATCTCTGGAACTGCCTCTGCCAGATCTATCCAAGTATCCCTAATACCGTACCCAACATCTCTAACCCCTTGCCACCTCACTTCAGCATCTACCGTGCTGACAAACCCATAATCTATCCCCTGACCTCCGGTAGGTCTAGCAGTAAAACTCTCTCCGATCTCATATCTGGAGCCTAGAGTGGACAAACACAACCTCTTGTGAGGTGGCTGCTCAGACTCGGGGATATCATCGCTACGGTCAACAGGTGGTGGCATGTATAGAGGTGGTGGTAGTGGAGGTGATGGTAATGTGGCAGTAACTGCATTAATAAGGGCCTGAGTGGATGCTATCTTGAGTGTCTGGATTTGGGTTGGACACCCAGATGATGATAGTAATGGTGATGGCACAGGTGGTGGTGATGAATGTGCAGGTGGGGCCGTGCACCTAGCAAGGCGCTCTCCTGCAGAGGGTGGTGATAGTGAGATAGGTGGTGATAGTGATGGAGTAGTCATGGCTAGAAGTCTCTCAACCTCTGCCTCTGGTGGAAGGGATATGGAAACCTGAGGCCGGACGGTAATCCTAGCCCCAATAGTAATGTTGGTGGAGGGTGGTGGTATAGCAGGTTCTGTTCCCTCAGGTGGGGAAACAGGCTCATCAGTAGGTACAACAATAGTAGTGTCGGGCGAAGTAAATGCTCCTCCTTCCTCCCTCTCTCGTCCTCATCGATCCTCCATCCTTGTTCATTGGCGTCATCCCTAGATGTAATCGCGTCAGCATATCTCCATATTCCCCGTCCATAGGATAGTCTGCCAGACATCTCTGTCTCATCTTTCCTCTACGTACTCCTTTGGTTCCTCTCGGGATCGACTAGTAACTCTCCGGGTGACTAGCATTGGGTGAATTCAACAAGCGGTATGGCTGGATCCTCAGCTGGAATAACTCATACTCTTCCTCCAATAGTATATACTCAGGGTTATATAGGACTCTGGCACGTAGTCGGATTCATTTGCCTGTCGACATAGGCTCACGCTCATCCTCGTCCTGAGGAACTTGCGGTGTCTGTGGATCCTCTGGGCCTGGTATGTAATCCGGTGATGGTGGGGCTACTGGCTGTATCGGGAGTCCGTCGTATCCTAATACGATGACCCGTGGAATACCTCCCTCAGATATCTCCTCATCAACGGCTCCCCAGAAGGCTCTGCCGGATTCAGAGTCGGTGTAGACATAAGTGTATGTGACAGCTGATAAAGCAGAAGACATGACTACTGCAAAAGCAAAAATAACTTATATAAGTATTACTTATAGGAAAAATCGGTATGATATGTCTGTATGCTTAAATTATAAAAGTCTTATAGTAATATACATAATATCATTTATATACACGTATATCGATCATGTAAGCACTTAGTACCCTACTAATGCTAAAACAATGCATATCATGTAAGCACATAAATTTAATGCAACAAGTAATGTGTGTATGTCCCATACAAACCCCGTTTGTAAATCAAGTGTTTGAAAATGGTTATAGTTCTAGAGAAGTATTTTGACATGGTTTTTATAAACCTTGGCTCTGATACCTTTGTAAACACACCTCCAAATTTGGGTCGCAGCGGAATGTTGAATATCTGAGGGCGTTACATTTTCGGATCAATAGCACAAGATATGAGAACGACCACTAAACGTGTCGTTTGAAAAAGATACATTGGATTAACAAAATACTTGTTTGTTACATAAGCTCATGGCTTCAATTGGTTCCAAACAATTTAAAATAAGATCTGGTTATAACAATTGTCCAACAAATGTAAATAAGACCCCAAATATTTAATGTTGAATCTGTCTATTGTTGTCTTCAATGTATCACAGAACCCCGTGCCTTATTGACTAAACAAACCTTGTTAAACGTCACATAAAGTTGATGAATTCATAGGATTTATGTAAATCTATTTAGGACCGAAAGATTTCCAAGTGTAGATTGAGCCACCACATGAAATAATCATAAAAAGTATAAGTTTTTCCTAAGCTCATGTCACTGAAAAAACTCAACATATATGAATGCAATATATTGCAACAGTGTCTGTGAATGATGTGCTAACCACGGACAACATTCCCAAATTCTAATGGTATGGTTCGTTCTCGGTATTGCTAGGCACCTGAACGGGGATTGTCAATCCCTAATAGATTATCATAACATTCGCGCTCACTAATGTTAATTCCCAATCAAAATCTATGCAATTAACAGTTCATGTTCATGGAAATAATCGGTTATTGGTAACTCACGGCCAAACTACGTAATCAAGGTATAAAAAATGTAAAATGCGTCCAATTTGTAAAACAAGCATGTTCTTTCCCCAAGGGAGCATGTGAATCATTTAAATAACAGTAAATCACGGGCTATGAACTCTCCTTAGTAGGTAGTCCGCTGATTGATATTATATATTCAAGCAGGTAGTGAATCACACCTTCTAATTACCTAAGTAAATAACGGTCAAGTCTTAGTCTCAACATATTTTAGGCTAAGACTCAATGTATAAACTTATAACAATATTTCTCTGTTTATTATATGTTATCACTTATGTGGTGGTGTCATACGTTTAATTGTATTAGTTTTCCTCGTTTGCTCTTAGGAAGGTGTTAGGATAGATACTATTTAAGTTTACCAGGTGTCTTTAAGTATTAATAATAAATACACCTATTTATCATTCGCGTGACTTTAGTTATATAAGTATCCGTATTATATCACGACTAGTCCGATACCATAAGTGTTTATTTAAATCACTTAATTATATAAAATACCCTTAGGTTTTCATTATTGGCAAAAACAGTCCTTATAGTTTAAAATAAAATATTTACCGTTTACACCCCTGAGTTTCCATATTGATACGTTTAGTCCCTCTATTTTACAAAAAATACATTTTAGGTTCTTATGAGTTCCAAATAGTCCCTTAAGTTCAGGAAAGTCAAAAAGAGTATTATTAATACATTAGCAGTATTAACAATATGCTAGCAGTACTAACTCTGCTAGTAGTACTAACTTTTGCTAGCAGTACTAACTCTGTTAGCAGTACTAACTTCTGCTAACAGTACTAACTTCTTAAGCCTGACAGTATTAATTCTAATTTAGCTGTAGGATACAACTTTAATGTGAGTTACAAATTCGTTAGAGTTTGTTTGAGCTCGTGTTGGACACAAGAAAATTCAGGATTGTCAACAACAGTATTATTAATACACTAGCAGTATTAACAATATGCTAGCAGTACTAACTCTGCTAGCAATACTAACTTCTGCTAGTAGTACTAACTCTGCTAGCAGTACTAACTTCTGCTAGCAGTACTAACCCTGCTAGCAGTACTAACTTCTGCTAACTTATTTCGACATATCCCAAACAACCCTAGTTCGCATATACTATTGTGTACACATCCTTTATAAGCAGATGAGGTGTTAAGTATGCATGATAGTGACATGTAGTGTTTCCATTTCCAAATCGAGTTATCATACCTATCGGTTAAAGTATTTTACGGGTGCATGTACTTATTTAAACTTTCAAGCTTATACAAAAGATCTTTTGTTACGTGTCCTTATAGATTTTGTGGGTTTCACCACACAAGTCTATATATGTTGTATATTGTAAGACGTGGACATGGGTTGTGTCATGCTAGGCACGACCCATATTTAGCTTGTTAACATATAATAACTGTGCCTTATGACACATGAAGCAAACATGAAACTTGAATATGAACGTAGGCTAAAGACACTTACAAGGTCCTAGCTTCTTGAGTGTGTGTCGTTAGTCGTGCGGAAATGAATTGTATACCCTATGCTTAGTTTTAAACCGAATCTTTCTGGCTTTTCAAACCTGTTAAACGTATAAACCTCTTAGCTTGATTGATTACTAGTGTGATGTCGTAATATGGGAGGTTGTGTGAGTATTTGATAGGCACAAAATACTTGGTTTATATGTTTCTGTTTCACAATACAACCAAACTGATCCAATCTAGTGGTTTTGAAGTTTTTAGTTAACTACAACACTTGTTTTGTTAAAACCCACACAAGTTACCCTCTTAATTAGAGGTATTTTGACAAGCATTGTGCTAGGAGTATGAAATTCTTATGGATTTATGTGTTGGATCATGTTTAACCGCGGCATAGGGCAAAGGAGAACCAAAATAGTTATTAACCATTATGTATTTGGCTAGTAGGGAACATTTAGGACAAGTATTAATTAAACTAAGGATGTACTAGTACTTGTAAGGATCATTAGGAGATTGTTGAGGACTTTTCTTATGTGGCTTTTGTGTGTATAACAGGCCCCTAGTAGGTTTTACAAAGAATTGATGTTTAATTTAAATGTTGTGGTAATAAAAGTGGGTATTGGTTTGGAGTCTAGTGGAAGTCTAGGTATTTCCGGGGTGTGTCCAAATGTATTTTATTGCGAAACGTAACCCTTTTACGTGACCAATAAAAATAAAATACGCAAAGGGCATAATTATCTTCTTAATAATTTGTTTCTTACTTGGCTGATGTAAACCTTAATTTATTTGATGGTCATTTACATTAAATGGTTATTTCTAGTCTACGCGATTTAGCTCTAAAGCAAAATTAAAAGTAAACGCGTATCAGACTAAAATAAATAGTGACTAATAATAGGAGTCGTAAAATGACCTAAAATTGAGAAATGTTACAAATGTCATTTCCCTCATCATCGACATTTCGAAGCGGCTTTTGATAAGGTTAGCAAATAATTGGGAATACCTAGGGTTTGTTGAATCAAAGATAATATCGTCTGCATAGACCTGTACGAATAAGATGTCATTGTCATAGCGTCTTGTAAACAAAGTTAGATCAATTGTACCTTTGGTAAAGTGATTATGTAGGAGAAGTTTTGACAATTCATCGTACCATGCCTTTGGTGCATGCTTTAACCCATAGAGTGCCTTCTTTAACTTGTAGACATGACTTGGTTGATCAACATCGATGAAACCTTTAGGTTGACATACGTACACTTCTTCTTTTAAAGAACCGCGCAAGAAAGCACGGACAATGAGGTAGGACAACTTCAACCAAATAATCTACTTACTTCACGGTAGCTCTCAAAAAGATAAACGCACAGGTGAGCGGAGGAGTAGGAATAGCGCGAAGCTTATTTCTCCTTTCGGGTCGTAGTTCCTCGGAACAACCCTCCTTATACCCACTTTATAGTTTGTTAATCAAATCGAGGTGAGCCGTACGTCGTAAGCGACACAAATGGCAAGTTTTTGAATCTTTTGTTCGATTTGGGAACCAACAAGTTCACCGGAATTTATTATGATAATACCTCAATTGAGAATATTATATTTTGGTATTTTATCAACTTGTGAATTTTATTTCTTGATTAAGACAATGTTTTTATATTTTTGGTTTTTTCTTGTTTTATAAATATATACTAAAAAAAAGGAAATGAAAAATATTTTTGTATTTATATAAAAATAAAAGAGATATTCAAAAATTCAAACACAATTTGTCAAACGTAACGATAATTCGTTTCAAAGCGTTCCCCGGCAGCGGCGCCAAAAATTGACTCGCGAAATCTATTTCCTTTTTATATATAAATAAATATAAATTAATATAAATATATAACAAGGATCAAAATCCACAAAATCAATGAAACCGGAAGTAGTATAGAGTATTTCTGGGTCGTTATGTCCCAACGAGGCTTGAATGGAAAGTCGAATGACGAATTGACAATTGATGTTTGAATATGACAAGGATATGATTAGGCACTAAACCTAATAAGCAAATGCACACAAAGATAAGCAAGGAAAATAAGCTAGAACAAGCATAAAAGCTAGAAATGGTAAAAACACTTAAAACTTTTAAACTAAGACACAAATAAGCTCAAATAAACTTAAGACAAAACAAAATAAGCTAGACTAACTCTAAATAAGCAAATTCAGCAAGCAATTAAGCTAAGCTAAGCAGGAGAAACTCAGCAGTACTAACAACAATACTAACAGTATTAACTAAACAGTAGCTAACTGTGGAGTTAGTACTGCTAGCTTTAAATTAGTACTGCTAACTCTAATAAAACACAATGAAACAAGAAATAAGCAAATAAGCTAAAACATATATTTAACTATCCCTAATAAAGCACTTGAAATTTGACGAAAACAGGCATAAAGAAATAAGCAACATAGAATTAAACTAAATAGGCAAATAAGCTAAAAAGCTACAAACTGATAAACTCTTAGAATTACTATGAAAAGGCAAATAAGCTTAAATAAGCTCTACTAAAGACAGTAAACGAAAATGGGCTTAATCTACTCTAAAAAGCTAAGCAGGTCTTAAATAAACAGAAATAATAAGCTAATAATCAAGAACGATACCAACAGTACTAACAGTAATTAACTACCATACTAACTTGTATTGAGACCGCTAAAGCTTTTGAGTTAGTACTGCTAGCTTTAAAATCCCAAAAAAATGAACTAGCAGTACTAACTTGGAGTTAGTACTGCTTGTTCCAAACACCCCTTAAAGTTTTTAAAAATCATTTTATCTCAAGCTGACTTGATCCTAATTTGTTAAAATCAGATTATCAAATAACAGAATAAGGCACTTATAAGCAGATTTCAAACAATAATAAGCACTTAATAAGCTAAATCAATCTAACAGTATTAACCAAACATTCCACCAGTACTAACTAGGAAATTTGCACAAATCAATTTACACAGAAAGTCTAAGCGAGATAAGCACTGAACATCATAACAAAACATAAACATAAACAATAAATAAGTACTGATAAACAAATCTTCAGTAAATAAGATGACGACAAGAAAAAGAAACTTACAACACCCTTGCTTAAACAGGGTTGCTCAAGCTTTTACAGGCTGGTCTACAAGCTCTAGCTTGTCAAAGACAAGCTAGTAGTGTCCATAAGCCCATCCAAAACTGGTTTATCATCCATAAAATAAGTTGTGGTGTATTTGAGAGTGATTTTTGTGATTTTCTCTTAACTACTTAGCTTTTTTCTTTTACTAAACAAAAACAGCTTATAAACAAGCTCCTTTGAAAGCTTTTCAAACACAATTAAGCACTAGTTAGCAAAAAAACTTAAGCACTTGAATTTAAAAACTTGATTTTTTAACTCATAAACTTCATTAAACTTGGAAATTAGTACAAAGTTGAAGGAAGAAGTACAATAAGCTATAAATGACTTAATTAAAATTACAATTAAACTAAAATAATCTAAGATCTACATGCTTTCAAGGCTTACAAAATGGCTCCATTTATAGCCGAAGTCTCTTCTTCTTGGACTTGCAGCTTGTGTTTTCATTGTGAGAGCTTCCTAGGGTGTTTTTGTTGTGTGAGGGACTTGATAAGAGTAATCTCAGCCATTCAGTCTTCTTGTGCTTCTTTTTGAGTCAATCTAGCCATTGAAATTACTTGAAAATGGTGAAGGATTGCCAACATGGCAATTATAAAGCTGGGGGAAGATAGTGGAGGAGGGGGAGATGTCTTACCCAAGGGGTTTTAGAGGTTGCAGGGTAAAAGGGTGGGAATACACCCGTGAGTTGTATCTGGGGTTTTGTTGGGCGGGAAAAATGGTTTTGGGCATGTTGGCAGTTTTGGCCCCTCATCTCATATATCTTTATTCCAAATTTCGGCCCTTGTCTTTTTATTCTTGTAATACAATTTGATGTTTGGCAATTTTAGTCTCTCAAGTTGTATTTTCTTCATTTGGTTGACCTTTGACTTTGACGAGGTTGACTTTCCTTTGATTTGACTTTCTCTTTTCCATTCCGTGCTCGGTTTTGTTTGTTTTTGGCTTTCTTTTTTTTGTCCTTTGTGTGATATTTGTTTCCTGCACAATACAAATGCAAAACATACAAATACAATGTATTTTTGGTACGTTTTTAGTCATTTAAGCTTGTTTTTAATGGAAAAAGGTATGTGTAATTAAGCACATACCACCTTCACCTTAACACGAAACACCCAATGAAACCAAGTGATCAAATGAGATCATCTTTATGATGTATCCACACTACACTTCCTTGTATAGCAAATAGATGCTAGTCTTAACCTCATAGCCTTGTAAAACACCTTGAATGAACAATATTCAAAGAGTTGGATCAAGAAAAACTATAAACCCTATGATGGGAATAAGTTTTAGCCGTGTATATGTATAGAGAAATTAGGGGAGAAGATTTGGTAAAAAAATTGTCAAATAATGAGAGAATATCCCTAGTATTTATAACCAAAAAACTTGAACTTATCCCCTCTTTTTATCCACATATGGTCGGCCCCTACGTAGGCTCAAATGGGCCTCCCATTTGATTTCCAAGTCCAATATAATAAGTACTTTACTTAGTTATTAGAAACCCAATAGTGATCCTGAGTTACATGGGTTATTTATATACCGTAAATACAATAAACACGATATATATAATGGTACCTCAGTGTATATGTGTGTGACCACATAGGCTTACATGTGTTTAGCCCTATAATTATTTATTATGACACGAGCATACTCCACACCATCGACCTTCAACTTTCTTTTAAAGATCCATTTGCAACCTAGAGGTCTGCAACCTGGAGGTAGATAAGTCAACACCCAAGTGTTATTGCCCATGATGGAGTCCACCTCATCATTAATTGCTTCTTTCTAGAAAGCAACATCCTGAGACTTCATTGCTTCATAAAATGATTTGGGGTCATTCTCAACATTAAAGCAATAGGAATGTTGGTCAGAGACCTCATCCCATGTTCCTTTAATTAAGTATAATTGAAATTCAGGCCCAAAATCCTTTGGAGTCCTATGCCTTTTGCTTTTTCCAAGCTCAGGCTCAGATTGCGGAACAATCTCATTAGTGACCTTTTCAGGGACCACTGAACCACCAAAGTCATCATTTCCTCTTACCAGGGACCTTTGACTTGGTCTAGGGACTAATGAGAACCTATGCTCATCAAAGATAGCATCTCTTGATTCAATGATTGAGTTAATAGCAACTGAATTGTTAGGTTCAATAACAAAGAACCTAAAAGCCTTGGAATGCTCAGCATATCCAACAAAGATGCATTCAATGCCTCTTTCACCCAAAGTTTTTAGCTTTGGATAAGGGAGTCTTACAACTGCCCTACAGCCCCAAACTATGAGGTAGTTTGGGTTTGGCTTCCTTTTAGTCCAGAGTTCATAAGGGGTAATCTTGTTCCTTTTATTGGGAACCCTATTTAAAAAATTGTAAGCTGTTAACATAGCTTCACCCTAGAACCCTTGACTTAGCCCAGAATAGGACAACATGGAATTATCCATTTATTTTAGTACCCTGTTTTTCCTTTCAGATATACCATTTTGTTGTGGAGTATAGGGGGCAGTCGTTTCATGGATAATACCAACATACTAGAAATACAGAGTGTCCATTTACTCACCTCCCCTATCAGTCCTAAATCTTTTGATCAGAGACCCTTGTTGTAATTCAACCTTAGTTTTGAATACTTTTAATTTATCTAATGCTTCATCCTTTGAATGTAATAAATAAACATAGCATAACCTAGAGGCATCATCAATAAATGTCACAAAGTACTTTGTATTCTCCAATTAAAGAGTAGCATGCAGATCCCATAGATCATTGTGAATCAATCCCAAATCTTTAGTTTCATGTTTTACATTTTGAAATGGTTTCTTAGTTATTTTGCTCAGCATGCAAGTCTTACACTTTTTAGTGTCCATGTCAAAAGCAAGGATTAACCCATCCTTAGACATATCTTGCATCCTCTTAAAGTGGACATGGCCGAGTCTAGCATGCCATAGGATTGAATTATTTAGTTCAGAGGTTGACATAAAGGCTGAACCAATATTATCAGAGACAATATTAAGCCTAAACATATGATTACTTAAATAACCAAAACCAATAAACACACCATGTTTGGATAAAACAAATTTATTAGATTCAATTACTTATTTATAACCACAATTATTCTAAATACTACTTGAAACCAAATTTAGCCTTATATTAGGAACATGTAAAACATTCAACAAAGAAACAACTTTTCCATAACTAAACTTAAGATCTACACAACCACGTCTATGCACAAGGGCTGTTGACTCATTTCCCATGTGAAGAATAGATCCATCATTTAGCGACTCATAGGTCTTGAACCATCATCTATCTTTACACACATGAACAGTTTCTTCAGAGTCAACCCACCACACAACATCATCATCCTGCACAAAGTAAGCTTCAGATACATATGTGACATAATAAATCTGAAGGGATTTATTAAACATATTATGACTTTTCAAAGGATTGGAAGACCCATCCACTGAACCCTTTATACTTGATCCATTGGCTTTGTTACCATCATTACCAGCTTTCCAATCCCTTTTCAAGTCTCCAGGTTTCCCACACTTCTAACAAATCACTTTTGGTTTCTTGTTAGGATCAGCTCTGGTATCGTGATGTTTACGTTTGCCCTTGTTGTCATTGTACCTGGAGGAGTTATTATGCTCCACCTTATTGACAACTAAAGGACCAGCAACATTGTTTCCTTTAGGCTTGTCGTTATCCTGCGCTCTCAAGGACTCCTCAATGTGCAGATGATTGCCCAATTCAATCAGAGTTAATTTCTCCTTCAAATGTTTCGAGATGTGCTTGAAATCTTTCCATAAAGGGGGAAGTTTATCAATGATACATAAAACCTGAATGGATTCATCCATGTTTATCTTGTGTTGTGTAAACCTTCTAAGTATACCAAAAAGTTCATTGTATTGTTCCAAGACTGGTCTTGAATTAGTCATTTTGTAATTTATGAAATTACTGACAAGGAACTTCTTACTTGAGGCATCCTCAGCCATATATTTGGCTTCCAAGGTATCCTATAGTTCTTTAGAACTTTCAACATTCTGGTAAACAAGGAATCAGACATACCAATAAGGATTAAACCTCTGCAGACATAATCGTCATTATCCCATTTGGACCTATTCCTGACTTGCTCCATAGTTGGATTATCACCTCCATCCTCTAGCATGGGAGTAGTCAGCACATACACCATACTTATGCTGGAAAGCAAGAAATAAATCTTCTTCTGCCATATTTTGAAATTTACCCCTTTAAACTTTTCTAGCTTGGAAAAGTTTGAAGCCATGTGTTTCATAGCAGCAACCATTGATTATCACAAAATTGTTTACTTTGATTATTGGTGGTGAAATCCAAGAACAGTGTTAAGATAATCAATGACCTAACTATGTGCCAAATGAATAGTTACCGGATATCACTTGGGAACATGTAATCACTTTCCAAAGTAAACTATTCGACCCTAATACCTGGGTATCATGAATATCTACTTGGGATAAGACCAAATCTATGTTCTTGTTTGAGGCACCAATCAAGAACCCTTGCGCATCCAAGTGTTTAGTTTTCTGTGTATGTTTTCACCCTATACCAAATGTAAAATGTAATCTCCAATTTATAGGAGAATAATCAAGTCCTTAGTTAAGGATTTATGAGATATTATAGGAGATATAATCTCATCCATAAATAGCCTCCTTAATTTCAGGAATTAGTGGTTACACGAGCAATTAAACATGGTCATTAATGTGATTGTAACTTACCATAAGAAATGGTCAAAGCAATTGCAAGTCATTGAATTCAATCCAGAGTGTTTTCCATTCAGTGTCCTGAAACATCAGCTAGCCGAGGAGCATACCCGCTGATAGTTCAATACTGAACCAACCCTCTGATGAGTTAACCCGCTGAGGATACGTCCTCTGATTGATTACTCTCTGATGGTATCCTTTAGCTTACTTACTCAGCGAGTTACAAAGTTGAAGCCATTAGTCCTCTGATGAACATTCTCCAGTCAAGATTTCAATGAAGAGTGAACTCACTGAAGATCATTAGCGACCTGAATTCTCTCAACCACTATCTGAGTCAGGGTGTTTAGTGACCTCTGGGTGTACACTCCGTACCTCCAGCCCTATTACTAGGTATGAACTGAACCCTACAATTGAACTTAATTTCCAACAGTAACTCTGTTAGAGGCCATTGGGATGTAAAAGTAGACTGGCTATTAAGCCATGAGGTATTGTTAAGGTGATTGAAAGGGGACTCACTAATGTTGATGCCAGCTTTAGATATTGAAGATCACAAAACATAAGATGAATTACTAGTTGTTATAGAGAATATGATATTAAAAAATATCATGAAATTGTACATATTACAAAAATACAAAGATAAAATTGCTATTGTAATTTTAAAAACCAAAATGCTATTGAAGAAAAATTAACTTTATTGATAAGTCATGGCATGGGACTGTTGTTAGGAATTTAGGGTGTGTGTGTGATGATCCTAGATATCTCTGTTTTATCGTGTTTGTTCACTTTCTGTATAAAGTATTTCGACCATATAATATGCCAGGGTTGCACGAAATCTCTATCTGGATAATACAAAGAGAGTAGCAATTTGTGTTCTAGGCACAAGAATCAAAAATCAAGAACAATGAAGGAATTGTATATGATTTTTGTTTTGTATCTTGAGACCAAAAGTTCCTATAGATATAACAAGAAACTTAGACAGTTTTTGGGAAGTTTTGGGTGGTTATAATCAGTTAAACTCGAACTATTTTTAACCAACAGACAAGACTTTACGGCGTAACATTAGTTGTTACGGCGTAAAGTCTTCAACTCTTAACTTGTTACGGCGTAAATAATAACCCTTAAAACTAGAAACATGTTACGGCATAAACTATTCATATAGATTACGGCGTAAACATCCAAAGGCTTAAGTTCTTAACCGAACAAGAGTTTACGACATAAACATAAAGTCTATGGCGTAAACTCTACATATCCTGTCTTGGTATATTTCATGTTAGCTCAATGAGTGTTCACTCCACACTTCCCTGACTCGTATCTGAGCCGAACATGAAACATCATTGGTCTCTAGTAAATCATCGTTACCTAAATGACCGTCGATGACACTAAAATCACCAATAAATTCCCCCTATTTTAGTGTAATCCTTGATTTAGTAAAACATATATAAAGATATATGCCATTATGTTAAAGCAAACATAACAAAAAAAAAAAATTCATAAATGAAAATGTCTTGCGATTGAAATTTCATCTTAGTATAATACACATTCCAAATATTCAAAAATCGGGGTGTCGTAACGATTGAACCCGTCAATCCATTTGAATACCTGAAGATATTATACACATAAGTTTCTACAACACTCTAAATTTTATTTACTTGACACTTTACAAGCCATGTGTCCCAATCCAAAATTGAACATATAGGAAGCCAAGTCCAAGTTTCTTGAAGCGGCAAAACCTTATGTCCACATAGGTGGTCCTTTTAGTTCTTGCACCTGCATTTGCAATTTTTCAAAAGAACCATTAAGAAGGTAAACTTCAACCTAACCATCACTTACAGGTCATAACATATACCTTGGGAAAATAAATACACGTGTTCCAATCTTTAGTTATGAGCGTTCCACATTGAATTCAGCTTATAACGTTGTATTAGAAGGGAATTGGGTATCTCATAGATAGTAGATTTATATGGACTTTAATCCCATCCCTATCATCGACTTATTCACTAAGTCCCTAGCAAGACCCTTCATCAAGTGGTCTGCTAAATTCGGTTGTGACCAAACAAACTCAATATAAATCATATCGTTCTTGATTAACTCCCTAATCATACTATGTCTAACACATAAGTGTCTAGACTTGCCATTATACATTTGACTATATGCTTTAGCCAATGTGGCAGCACTATCATAATGAATAGAAATCGGTGTTATTGGTTTTGGCTAAATTAGAATCTCATGTATCATGTTTCTTAGCCATTCTGCTTCTTTACCAACAGCAGCGAATGCTACAAACTCACATTTCATAGTAGAACCATTGATGCATGTTTGCTTCTTGGAAGCCCATGAAATGGAACCTCCCCTAAGCAGGAACACACTAGTACAAAAAGTGGTATTGGTCACACCAAAAATGTGTGACTATATACATATCGTCACACACACAAAATGTTTCGTGTGTGACAAAAGGTCGCACGGTCGTAGGTCACCTACGGTCATGCATTCGAGTTAGTCACACATAAGAAAGCTTTAGTGTCCGTATCCACATTTTTTGTGTGACTAAATAGGTACAATTTAGTGACCGTAAACAATGTACAACCAACAAAGCATGTTTTTTTGTATATTTAGTCACATACAATTAAACATAGAGTGGCCAAAAGTGTTAATATGTGTGACCATATGTTGTTTAAAGTGAAGAAATGTGTATTTTGTGTGACTATTGTTCATCCAATGGCCATATGAATTTTATGTTTGTGTGGTGTTTTGTAATATTTAGTCACACAACATAAAAATAAGGAAGTGCGGGGAATCGAACCCTGTGCCTCTCGCATGCAATGCGAGCGCTCTACCATATGAGCTACACTCCCATTTGGCAATTGCAGTCATACAATATATAATTTCATTCTAATACATGGCTACTATTATGATAATATATTTTTTATTCATATAGAATACATAACTACTATTGTAAACAGGAGCAAGAATGTGTGAGGCTTAGTGATAACATATTAGAAATCAAGGCTTATTGCGACTATTACTATTTTGGTATGTATAGATAGTGATAACATATTAGAAATCAACAAATGCATGAAATTACTCAGTAAATACTAAATTTAGAATGAAGCTGCTGAATATAATGATATGTATAGCAACCATGCACATACAGTAAGCAGATTTTAGTTTAAAGAGATAACTTAAGTACTATACCTATACCTAAACTAGTGCCTCCGGCCGAGACTCAAATATAACAAGAACACCAAGGGGAGATGACATCTTCTCCAAAATGAAACCATGGATGCAACAGTAGTCGTTAAATAAAACATGGATCCACAATCGAGAACAACTAGCAGCAGTAACTGCGTCAAGCAACACTAACCTCTGTTGGAAGCACTAATCTATGCTCGCAGAACTATGTAGACAAAAGACTTAGTACTGTTAATGGCAGCACTAATGTATGACAGCAGTATTAACATGAACTTTCAATAACAATTACAATGATTTTTTATTGCATTGTCGGTCCTGCCAATGCGCAACAATGAACTAGGTGAGAATTTATGTAATCTCTGTTGGCTTGAAAACTAAAACATGTAATAGAAAAATCAATGTAAAAGAAGCCCTTGAAAGATGTTATTAAGTATACCTTCCGGGTAGATGTTTAGCTATCTCTGCCCATTTGTTGCCGTGTATTCGGTGGTAATATGCCAGAGTGGTATCCTTCTCTTCACATCCAAAATCAGAACAACAGTAAGATTGAAAACAAATGGAACATGATCTTTGTAAAATTTCAATTGGTCAGATTGAAATCACCCATTTTGTACAGTGAAATGTATATTAAGCTGTTTACAGGTTATGCTGTTGTTTATGAGCTCTACAATAAGAGTAACAAGAACGATCAACAATTACCTGATTGTGTGGTAATGAGGGTTGACACTATCAGCTCGAGTAGCAACCACATTTCATGTCTCTCTCCATCTTTAAGATCATTAATCTTTACACAACATTTACTGCATAAAACATCCATAATCCAGTCATGTAAACATATAGTCAAACCTTAAAGAAAAGATCCAAGAAACAGAGAATAAAAAAACAAACCCAAGGGTGTCATCAACAAAGTGATCTTTACCACGAACCGAAGGTCTTTTTTCCTTTAGAATAATGCCTACACCATGGGTGATACTCCTGTACTCGTTCTGCTCCCTGCAATAATTTGATACATATATAGGTTAAAGATTATTCTTTGAACATATACCTTGCACAATTGCACCCAATTTAGTTTATTGCTTAACAAACTAACTGTTTTGGCCGTTGCCTGTGATTGCACCTGTACCCGTGAAGAAAATGGCTATGTGACCTTGGGTAGTTTGAATTCAACAAAAAGAGCATACATACAAATGAATTAAGCTGATAACATAGTTACAAATGGCTTACTAAATTACCCATTTTAGCCCGTAACACAACTTGTTTGACACGCCCATTCCATCACATGCATATATATCAGATTTCCATATAAGTGTTGCGCAAAAAGCTGCTAGTGTACTTGAAGTATGCTTAGCAGAGGATACATATTCTGGTAAGCTGACATAATCAAGAATAATCGGTTGCTCCTACACGATCTTGGTAATGCTGGGAAAAAATTCACAAAATGAGAATTAATTAGTAAGTAGTAACTAATATAAGAAGTGCTAAGCGTTAAACGAATCATATGAGAGAGAGAGAGAGTTCTAACCTTCTACAACAAAAATACAATTGAAATACAATTGACTATAGTAACAATGGTAATAATAATATAAAGGTGTGTATGGGTCTGTTACAAATAAACATAGATACTATTGGTTTACCAGATATACACATAGTCCTCGAAATCATTTCAACAAGGCGAGACTCTTCTTTCCTTGATATCTCATTATGATCATTCCGTTCAATAGTGATTAAGCCTTTACCTTTTAAAAAGTTCCAGTTAGCTATTATCATTAATGTTGACCAAGACTGGTGAAGCGTAACAGCTAACTTAACAGGTAGAACACACCATGTCATTTCCAACTTTAAGAGTCATAGTATAAAATTGAGTAAATATGTGTAAGAAAATAGAAGTTGATGCAAATCTTATTGATAAACATTGATAACTATCTAAGTAAGCTACAATAAAGTGAGTTACAAAAAATATATTGCCCAAACAGAAGCGTTAGTAATATTTCTTATAACTAACTCAACCGTGACAAAGAGGTTGTTATTACAGTAGATAAAGATTTCAACTTCTAATGCTCAATAAAAATAACTTATTGTCAACACGTAATGATGTATTTACTAGCACCAGCCATCAATATCCTGGTCTATAGGGGATTCGGATTAAGATATCAATGGGATAAATTATTACACTATCATGCAAAAATTTTAGGAATGCATCGTACATATATATATAAAAGCATTAAAGTAATACCTTATCTGCCCCATAGTATCGTGCTATTTTCCCGTGTTCAAACTGACTCAACAGAGCAATTTTCTTTACAAATGAACTTAGATCAAAACAAGGTGGTCGGGCGGCTATAAAAGCCAGAGTCATATTGTAATTAGAAACCGAGACATTATAGTTTTAGTAGGAGAGTCTTGCTCACCTGCTCAAGTTGGACAACACTTTTTACCATCTGTATCAAGATGATGCACATCCTTGAAGCTTTCAGAAGCTGCTAACTCAATATTCGTCTCCCTTTCGCCTTTTTTCTTCTAAGATCAGCATCTGTGAGTTAGAAATAAAGAAAAAAGCAAATCTAGTTGATAGATAGAATATCACTTTTAACTTTTGTTCCTTCTCGTCTATGCTTTATGTGCTTGAAATACCATAGAAACCCCAAATTAAAGAAAACCACAGGAATGGTCATGCCAACGAGCATCCATATATGGTTGATTTATTTTTTAGGCTTCTCTCCTGTAGTATGACTTATTTAGATGTATACAAAAAAATTCTATAACATAAGGGCAGACCGAAAGACCATCAAAATAAAGCATTCATACTTGTATATGAACGTGAGTACTAAAGTCTATTATTAAAACAAATGTACTAAAGTCTGTTAAGCAAATTAGTAAGAAGGTGAAAACATCTCTTTAGACTATTACTACAATTCCCACTCAGTGATAGGTTTATTAGTGAAAAGGTAACAATATATCACACTTTACATGTTGTGACAAGCTCTATACAAAGCCCATATATACAACATAGCTTGATTAATATCTAATCTAACTAAAATATATAATTAAACCTATGTTCCAGATCCCTAATTATAAACGAACTAAAATCTCAATTTAAACTTATAATTATATACACCAGAATAATCTTTACAAAAAATCAACCTCACTTGAATCGACTTATTAAAATGAAAATTTACTTAGATACGTCAATTGGTTCCTTATAATCTCTAAGTAACCATGACAAAAAGTCAAACTCTGCTTTACAAGAATCCATTTAAAAATCAAACTAAAGAGAACCATTCAAGTCATTAGATGAATAAAAGATACCAGATATAGTCTTTGTATATCATACTTTTCTCAAATTTAATTTATCTTCTTCTCCGTGCTCAAGGTAACATGTAACTTGAAGAAAGTTATAATGCATTCTAACTAAAATTTGATATTTTCTGCAATTTTACATCGTATAGGTAATGTCGGTTGCTACTATTGTGAGAAAGGTAATTGGAGATGACAAATAACCATTATAAGAAGGCCATTGATCATCATAAATGTAGACTTCTCATGGTATAGTTAATAATATTGAGTAATACAACTACAGTAGTGAGAAAGTTTTACTTGCATTGTCGATGGAGAAAGACAACCACGGTTTGTATCACATATTATTTTTTTGTTGTAACACTGTAAGCATTATGTTGGGTTGTACATATCGTGTCCTTTTCACATCCATCTTATTTGAGTAGTCCACTTTTGTACAGTGCTGAAAGGATCTTACATAGGGCATCGATAGTTTAATGGACATCTCACTTATTGATGTAAGTTTTTTTTTAACATATAACAAAAAACTTACAAAAACTCAGTTGCAAGCAAGGAGGCCTAATACAATTAAAAACATAAAATAAGTTATTATTATTATTTGTAGCTTAACGTTTTCGGGTGACAATGAAAATGTTATTATTGGTTTATAATTACAACTTTAAACAAATCCAATAACCAGGAGGTTTGCATGTCCGACAATTTTACATTGAATGAATACTAGACATTCACATCTGATCCGGTTTTTTAATCCAACCGTGTGCAGCTCACACAACCAGCAGTCCAGTATGTTGTCTTCCAACTCTTTTTGTTTCTGTGATGCACATTCGATAAGCGCCACAAATTGTATGTATTACATCTGTCTTGGGGTAATTCTATAATAACCTGCCATCTTTTACCATCTTTTACGCACACTAAACTTTCTGAATGTCCAGATACATTCAAGATGAACCTCAATATGATAGATTTGTTTACTAGATGATAAGAATATGCCACTTCTTATTCATTGATAAACATATTGCTAGAATATCGTGTTCGTACTGAATTTCCTTTTTGGTTAATAGACAAATTATCAAGTCCACTGCTCTATCAATCTGTGTTCATTAAGATATTAAGACCGCATTAGCTCTTGCAATGTTTGGAGGTTAGGAGAAAAATGTGCAATGAAAGCATAGATTAAGTGGAGACATTAATGTGTTGTTAGGTGATCCTGGGACTGCAAAATCTTAATTTTTAAGTAAGCGCTTCAAGTTTTTTTGTCTATAGTTGGACCATATAAGAATCAGAAGTGGCGCCATTTTTTTAAAGCTTTGTTATGTAGATATGTTGAAAAAACTGGATTGAGGGCAGTTTACACAACAGGTCAAGGAGCTTCTGCTGTTGGACTTACAACAGGTGTGCACAAGAATCCAGTCACACTAGAATAGACACTTGAAGGATGTGTGAATTCAACAAAATGAATGATCGAGACATGTAAGTAAATATGTGTATTATTTTCTATAGTTTCATTGGTAGTTATATTACTTGTTTGATAGCTCATGGGTGAATTTAGAACAACCAACTTTTCTGATATCTCAGGGCATATCATCCTGCTTCCTATTGCTTTTTGGGGGAACTCTTGCCTTTTTTATGGTTATATATTCGTCGCTTTGTAATGCACAATAAATTCAACTACAAAAAGATAAAAACACGTTTAATGACAAAAGGACCTCATGCTTATTGCAGGTATAAAAGGAGTACATCCTTGTCTTAGTAACAAGTGCAGTAACACAAAGTACATCCTTGTCACAGTAACAAGGAAAATGATCATATTAAATACTTCAAATAGATATATCATGAAAGTGGATAAAAATGTGTTGACTGGTTAACTCAAAGCAACTTGCGTCTTCTGATTTGAATCTGTTTTGTTACTCACCCACACACCCTCCCATTTACCATATGATGAAGCAATTGCCTGCATTATCCTCATTTTATGTTTTTCTGATGGATTGTGTCATACATTGCAGTTGCGAAGGGAATTTTTTAGGTCATTTCAGGAAACTAGAGAATCTGAGGAGGCACAAGATTCCAACTGTGATTCTCTTTATCTATCTCCTTAAGTAGTGAAGGTGTGTTATACGTAATACATTTATGCATTTTGGAACGATATCAATGTGTCTCATTTTCTTAACTATTCTTCTCACTGTCTTTTGTTTTCACATTGGTTTTCTCTTCACTTATCGTATTTGTATCATTTTGTATGAAACACAACAATATAAATGTTAAAATTGTCGGTAATAATTTACACCAATGCTTTGCTTGTGGTGAGCTAGGATCTTCGGATAAATCTTCAAATACAGAGGTATGTAATACTTGAGGCAAACTTTTTTTCATAGTTTGTTTATGTGGATCTTAAACATATGTTTATATGATCAGCTTGGTCTGCTTGAGAGAGCTTTTGGATCTTGCTAGAAGCGTTGATAAGAAAAATCGTAATTTCTGAATTCTTTTTGTTTTTAAAAGTCACTTCTTTTTGTTTTTAAAAGGTCACTTTGCGACTCTTTGCCTTGAAAATTTATTTAATATGTTTAGTCATTGGAGTGATTTGTTTTCTCCTTGCTAGCACTACGAATTGTCATAAACCAAACGTTGATACCACCTGCCGATGAGGGTTAATGAAAATGATGTTAGACTATATGTGTTTATTATGTTATTCCATTGTTGTGATACTCGCCCCTTCTGTCTTGATTTTTTCTGATGGTAGTATTATATGCAGGTTTTTCGATGTATTGTTGCAACTTTTGGTCACTTTTATCACCTAAATGTGTAGCAAAGCTAATACAGAAGGACAATAAAGTTGAGCCCCAAGCTCTTGATAAAAAGATTGCTGAGGGATCCTTTAATTTGTCCTGCTAAAAAATGTGATGTCTGTGAGAAAACAGAAAATAAAAAGGTGCAAGAATTGCAATTTGTTGTATGCAAGCGATGTCCAACTTCATACCACAAGAAATGTATACCTAGGTATTTTCTCTTTTAGTGCTATTACAATAGTAGAATGAATGAGTCATTCCCCAAGGAAAATTAACTATGATAACGGAATTAATGCTATTACAATAACAATCTCTAAATATAAGAATAACACAATCTAGAATGTTGTATGCATATAATTAACTTTGGGCGACATTTGACTTTTTTGTCCTATTTAACCCTTTTAGCTAAATTTTTGATGACCCGTTTGAGATATAAAACACAACTTAAACCAACTCAATCTGATGCTCTAGGCTTTATGGTTTGACCCTCTCAGCTAAGTTCTTTAATTTGACCATTTGAGATAAACA
>BQNB010011013.1:0-20575 GCA_026074375.1 Tanacetum coccineum
ATATATATATATATATATATATATATATATATATATATATATATATATATATATATATATATATGATGTTATTTTTATTATTTTATGTATTGGGTATAATCGTGGGTATTCGTTTAGGCGTAGTTAGGTTTTGGAACTTCTGGGAATGCCTAAACGCATTTTATCGTGAAACGTAAGCATTTTACGTAACCAATAAAAATATGATTTACATTGAATGATAACTTTTAGCTTACGCGATTTAACGTATCGATTACAATTAAAAACAAACGCGTACAATACTAAAAATAAATGGTGACTTTATTAACGTCGTACATTGTCCTAAAACACGGGGTGTTATATACGCTACAAAAGGTGGCAGCATCATCGACGTTGACCTCACAAACAACAACCCTATTACCCACCGGGTAATAAAGCGAACCTCGTCCCGTGACTCAGATGTCCGACAGTGACACTTGCTTATATAAGAAGTCACCTAAACACTCCCAACGGTATGAAATCTGCTATCATTACACACATACTACTAATAACTCATACTTACTCTTACACCCGAGCTTAATCACGGGACTCCCCTCCCGTAGTAAGGCTCACGGTGCTACTTTTCTTAGCAGGAAGTCTTCTCTAATATTAACTTAGTACAAGCAAAACCCCAAGAGACGAGCTTACACCTCATCGTAAGTGAGTTTCATCTCGTTAACTCCCTTTCACACTAATTTTGTACTAACAAGTTTGTGTCATCCGTGGGACACGAACACAACTGCGTTCCAAAAATAAATAAAAAATGAGCCAACCGGCAAATCCAGCCCACACCCCCGCCAATTCCGCGGTCCGGAACACAGCCGGCAAGGATAGTAAGCAAACACCCGATAGCAATTCTGGGTGTCTCTTTGCGGATAAGCTTTGGGAAATCTATGAAAAACACTACAACCAAATCCTGCCAATCATGGCAGAGAAAGTTCATCAAGAAAAACTTCAGGGCCTGCAAATGCGCCTAACTTACGGTGAAAGATCGCATCGAAACTCATAGACACATTTCTCGGAGTCAGAATCATGCGACAGAAAGAAGAGGCCCAAGAAGAGAAGAGAAAGCCGAGTCACCGCGTCAAGAGGGACACGTCCTTCGCAAACCGCGAGCGTATTCTCCAGGCTAAGGCAGGAAAGAGACAAGCCAACTCGCCAAAGAAGCCCAGTGAGCGCTACGGTGTTCACTAGGCTAGGCCCTAGAGATAAAAACATTTTTAAACGATTGGGAGAAAGAAACAGAGATATACACTCGCGGCTGGGACCAAACAATGCATCACGACACGGGCATGCGAACAGAAAATGGTGTACCAGTAGGTTAGCGGAAACCCCAAGCCAAAGAAGGAAGGACGCTAGAGAACTCATTCGAAGATACGTTACATGTTCTAGCAAACGTCAGCAAGAAATCGAAGAAGAATGAAACACCGCCGACCGCGAAAGCCGCAGGTCGTATACCCGGACCAAAGAACTGTATGACTCAGAAAATGACCATGACCAAGGCGGGCACTGGAAGTCCAAAAAGCATAGGCCAAACGACGAAGACGACCTCTCCCAACCATGGTTGTGTGACGAAACAGACCCATTTACGGCATGGATCCAAAATTTTGAGGTCCCAAAAAGGACCTTCATGCCAGTCAATGTAAAAACGTATGATGGCACCGGAGACCCAGACGACCACCTAAAGATCTTCCAAGCAACGGAGAAGATAGAACGGTAGGCCATGCTAACCTGGTGTCACATGTTCAACTCCACACTCATTGGCTCCGCCAAGGTTTGGTTCGACAAACTCCCCTCAGAATCCATTGACAACTATGAAATGCTATGGAAAACGTTCTTAGGGAACTACTCACAACAAAAGATGTGCATAAAGGATCCTGTGGAAATTCATCACATCAAGCAGAGGGATGGAGAGTCGATGGAAGCTTTCATGAAAAGATTCAAAGCAGAAAGTATGCATGTCAGCGGAGCACCAGAGTGCATGAAAATATCGAGATTCATGCACGGAATCACCAACCCGGATCTAATAAAAAAGTTGAACGACAACATACCAAAGTCCATGGATGAAATGATGAGCGTAACTACAACTTTTCTAAGAAGAGAGGTAGCCGCCGCTAACCAATCAAAGAAAAAAGCGCCGCCAGCATGGAAGCATCATGAAACCAGTCACAAACCGAACTTCGACAAAAGGCTCGATTTCAAAAACCAACACAAGTCGAACAGTCGACAATGTAACACCCCCAATTGGGGTCGCAGCGGAATATGATGTTCCGGGGGCATTACTTCATAGATCAATAGCACAAGATATGAGAACGACCATTATAAGGGTCGTTTAAAAACTGATACATTGGATTTCATAAATGGTTCGTTACAAAAAGCTCATGGGCTTAACTTGTTTATCTTAGAAAAGTAAAGATTTCACAACATAACAATGTTCCAAAATGTAATGCATGCAAATCTGTATGATGATGTGACTTCAAATGACGACCAGCTAATGTATCCGTGACTTGTACCTTATTGACCTGAGAAAACATGTTTAAACTGTCAACAATAATGTTGGTGAATTTATAGGTTTATGAATTTGATGAAGCGGATAGCAAGATTTTCCTGTAATAGAGTAACGAATACAATATCACAAAAATGTATTACGAAATGCACTAAGCTCATGACACCGAAGCTAAACAATGTATGTATTTCAAATACACATAAATGACTTTGCCCAATGTAGATGTTCAACCCGTAACATCCATGAATCCAAATGGTATACGTTCGTCGTTTCCGGCCAACTGGTAAACTAGCAAGCGCTACTTGCCAAAACAGGGATGTTAATCCCAAATAGATCTATTCATAACATTCACGCTCACATAATGCAATTAACAATTACATCTATGCAATTAACAGTTCATGATAATGGGCATAGTGGTTTATAGCTATTTAGACAAACTCGTAATATTTGAATTTAAAATGTACTTGCATCCATGTTGAAAAACAAATATGATCTCATCCCTGAGATTTGTAAATGATTAAAAAAGTATAAAAGTGGGGACTATAAACTCACCTTAGGCGAATGAAGGTATGATATAGCAAGTGAGTGACTCGTCACTTGATAGTCCGAATGCAACCTATTTAACGTAGGTCGTATGAATATAATGCACTTGAATAACTATACATATATAATCTTATAGAGTTACATCACCACCTAAATGTGTTTGTAAAGATGTTATACTTGTCCATTGATTGAATTAAGTGTTAATAATACTTGTATATATATTTCCAACACTTGAAATATGTATTTTTATATATTTATAAAAAATAGTGCACAAGAGGATTTTTAGAAGTATATAAACTTACTAGTTTAGTATCTCTCTTGTTTTAACTCCGTTTTGCGTGTTATTGATATTCGGGGTTTCGTATTTGAAAATACTACATTTGTAATATTATTGTTACTGATGAACAGTAACCTTTATTATATTTTATGAATTATATAAAACTACTTTTATATAATTAATTGTTATAACTTAAAAATGTCGTAACTTATTCGTTTTAATTCCGTTTTTAGTGTTCTTTATGTCCATGTTTTTATAATTAAATTTTATGTCACTTAATAGGGTCCATGTTTACTGTAGAAAACTGTAAAAATAATGGTTTTTATAAAATCACTTTTATAAAGTTACTTTTGGTTATTATATTAATTAAACATGAAAAAGTCATAACTAATTCATTATCCATTGGTTTTTCAAGTTTCTTACCTTTTTAGAATCCTTATAAAATCTAATTTTACAGAAAAATATAAAATATTTTACTCAGATTCGAATTCATATATTTTTATAACTTTCTTTCATAAAAATACTTTTATAAATGTATATCTTGTAAAAATCACAACTCCTTCGTTATTTATCCGTTTCGCGAGTTCTTTATAGATTTGGAAAGCCTACAATATGTACTATTTTATAAAAATGTCAAACCAACAGTTGGTGGGTCGAATTAAAACAGTTTGTTTTAATGTTTTATATAAAAAATTATATAACTTGATTTTTAAGTATTTTCAACTCAAATAAATTATCACACTTCCTCTAATTTATACAATAGCATATCTTGGGTATATAATTTAAGCCCTCTAAATATTGTCCATCATATTATATCCATAATGTCTAAGAAAAGTGTCCAACATTTTTATTTAACTATGTAAACTTTATAATTAAATAAATACTCATAACTTAACAAATAATTATAATAATTATCCATTGCTTGTAAATCCTTGTTTCAAACATATTAACATATTTTGAACATCATAAATTCATATGAAAAATAATGTCAAACCATATATATAAGCTCATTTTATTTTATAAACTCATAAAATAATCCTAGATGGTGATTAAACTATATAACAATTATATACACATGAAAATAAAGAAATTGAAAGTATGAGTTTTATGATAACCTTGAGTGAATGAAGATGGTGATGAACACAATCTAATCTTACACAAACCCTTTCTTTGTTACTAACCTAAACCCACTTGAAACCTTCTTGATTAAATTTGCAAATTAATAACACAAAAATTGATTTTTCCCTTGCTTTTGTTGAGTGCTTGTTGCCGACAGTTGAGAGAGCCAAAAGAGAGTGAAATGTAATTTGCTTTTGTTAATTAAAGTGTGTGTATACAAGTCTTAATATTTACTTGCATTTAGCACCATTTAGGAAAGTCTTAAAGGTGCTTTGGATGTGTAATAAGAAGTCACCACAATTTTGGTGTGTGGTATGTCATTAGGCCGGTTACAAGGGCTTCCAAGGGAGTAGGTATGGGTAAAAGGGGGTTAGCCATTTCACATGTATGCATAAGTTTGAGTTAAACACTAAAATGGCCATGTACAAGTTCAAGGTTGTCCCCCTTTCCTCTTTTGGTGTATTGTTGGCGGCAATATGCAAAGAAAAGAAGAAAACATTTCAAAATTTTTGTATCTTGTTTTATTATGTAGTCTAAGCATGATCAACTAAGGTGGTGGTGATTTATAATGCATGCATGCATGCATTTTAACGTATACGTAAACGTTTTACGTAAAACATGAAAATAAAATACGAAAACTTATAAATTATCTTTGTAAAAATTATATAACACGTATTCGACGTAAACTTTTATTTGATTGATGCCCGTTTATGTTGAATGTCAATTTTTAGTTTACGCGATTTAACTAACGATTGAAATAAAAAGTTGACGCGTAAAAGCCTAAAAATAAATACTTAAATGATTGAAGTCGTAAAATGACCTGAAAATACGGATTGTTATAGTCCTCCCCGGTTAGAAGAGCCTTGTACCCAAGGCTCAAGTCGCGACGCTTGACGAAGGTACAAATTTGGTGAAGAGATGTGGGCAAGACTTTTTGAATTGATCTTCACGTTCCCATGTAAACTCAGGACCTCGTTTAGAGTTGCATCCAACCTTAATGATGGGAATGCGACTTTTCTTTAATTGTTTGATTTCACGATCCATAACTTCTACTGGTTCTTCCACAAAGTGGAGCTTGTCGTCAACACGTAGTTCTTCTAACGAAATCACAAGTGATTCATCGAACATACACTTCTTCAGATTTGACACGTGGAACGTGTTATGAACTTGGCTTAATTGTTGTGGTAGCTCAAGTTTATAGGCAACGATTATGATATACCTAATGTAGGCGTTTAGGGTTTTTGGTATTCTGGTTTAGGTGGGTTAGGTTAAAATTTTTTTATGGTTTTTTGTATAGATTTTTAAAGTTTATGTATACATTCATTGTGATATTATACCTAGACAATTTAGTGGGTTTAGGGTTTTGGTTATAAGGCTTTGTTGGTAGGGGTTTAAGGTTTTTGGTATCTGGTTTAAGTGGTAGGGAAGGGGGTTCAAAGTTTTGTATAGGGTTAGCGCGTTAGTGGTTTAGGAGTTTTGGTTATCGGGTTTAGTGTGTTTAGTTGTTAGGGTTTTTTTTGGTTAGGGTTTGTGTTTAGATGTTTAAGGTTTATGTATATCAATCACTTGTGATTTTTTTTAAAAATTTTATACTACTGTGGTTTGGGTTTTAGGGGTTTTTGGTATAGGGTTTAGTGGTTAGGGTTTTAAGGTTTTTGGTATAATATTAGTGATAGATAACGCATGAAAACAGAGAAGTCGTCTGAAAAACTTCGAAATACAGACAATAAAGTGTTGAACATAGCGAAAATGATATTAGAAATGTCTAAAACAGACAAAAACGTAAAAAAAAAAAAAAACGGAAAACGTAAGAAAACGGACTGAAACATATGAAAATGGATGGAAACGTCTGAAAACGACTAAAAAACGGTACGTAACGTATGCATATGGAGAAAGCTGGCCCAAAACGCTGCGAAAGCTGGCGGAAACAAACACACCAAAAAACCAAACCAAATTCGAATACGCGCGAATGCTTTGGGCGGGGTGGGTGTGGTGGAAGGAGGGGGGGGGGGGGGGTGGCAAAAACGCGCGAAAGTGGCGATAGCTAAGCGTGCGAAAAAACGCGCGAAAGACGCGGCGAAAATGAGCGAAAGCTGACGAAAACGTGTGAAACCGACGAAACGGGCAAATGAGGACGAAAGCGTCAGGGGAAAATTGTCCAAAATAAAACGGACCGAAAAGTGTAGTAAAAACCGCATATCGGCATACAAAATACACACTATATTTTTTGTTAGAGTATACGGCATATCGGACCGAAACGAACCTAGAAAACGTAGTGTTTTTATATAAGCTAAACCATATCAAAATATAAAAAGTTTAAAACCACGTCAAAACAAGTCGAAAATGTTAAACGCATATTTTAAAACCACACAAGAAACCGAAATGTTTTTTTTAGTATTTATATATTTTATAAAAAAAAATTAATAATAATTATATATTTTATAAGTATCTTTATAAAATATTATTTATAAAATATATTTTATAAATAATAATGATTTAAAAGCAGAATTAATTTTTTAAATAAAACATTTCCTGGGCGACATGTCACCGGGGATTCTTCTAGACACGTCATCACACGTAACCAAAATAAACACTAACCCCAGTCAAACAAAGTCAACAGTTTTCCCGGGCGACATGTCGCCCGGGATAAGTTAACACACGTTAATTAACACTAATCACAACGCTTAAACATTTACGTGACTTAAAAATTTTAATAAAACATTTCCCGGGCGACATGTTGCCCTGGAAAAGTGAGCGGGAAAAATTGTCGCCAATATTTTCGTTGATTTTTTTGTCAAATATTAACCAAGTTATCCCGGGCGACATGTCGCCCGGGAAACTATCTTCGAACTTTGGTGCCACGTCGGACGGACTTTTGTCGTTTAGTGATGTTTCCCGGGCGACAAATGTCGCCTGGGAAAACTTCGTCTCCTGTTCTACTTTTTTTTGTAGTGATTCTAAATGATCGCATTGAGAATCAAAGCTAAGAGTAGCGAAAATGGAAATAACCTTGGACACAAAGGCTTGGGTTTAGTTGCTATCAACACGATTCTATTCATCATCCCCGAAATTTGATGCGGTTAGTATCAAAGTTGTCCCATTCGCAAATTATTTCCTGTAACAATGATGTCTCTTAAAATTGTTTAGAAAATAAGACCATGTTAACGGGACCTATAAATCTAATATGTAGCATGAAACATGTCAAAGAACCTTATAGCGCCATAAGCCTAAAAATTGCTTCTATAGGTGTTGTCTTCCGCCCAAAGTGTGTTTGTTAAAACTTTAAAGTTATGTCAAAATGTAGTAAATTAATAACTGAAAAAAAATATAAAAAGAATGTAACTTTAACTTAATTTACCTTTTATAAGAGAATGGAACTTTACAATTATAATGTCACATACCATACATAGAGAATGCAACTTGGAGTAAAATGTATGACTATATGTATATTTTCTAAAAGTACCTATGATGAAACATTTTTGAACCATCCATCATAATGAACAATGTATATATTTAGGTTCACTACAATTGCAACAGCTTGAACCAAGTTATTGCAACATTTTTGTTTTAGAAGGCTTGTATATACATGTTGCATATTGCAGGGAATAACAGCAAAAGTATAACTAAAATGTATTTTATAGTTATACACACTTATACCCATAGTTCTAAAAGGCGCGCCATGACGCCGCAAAAGCCTCGCAAAGGCGCGAGGAGTGACCTCCACGCCACGCAATAGACCAAGGCTTGACGTGAGATGAGGAGTGAAAAAACGTGATAAGACGCGATTAAACGTGATGCGTTGAGGCTTTTTTGAATTCAATTTCGATTAAAATCGTATTTTTATATATAAATGAAAAAGATTACATACATAGATAGTTTCTTGACTTTATTCCTTATGTATAACACTTTTTGTAAACTCAATATATTTGTAATATAATATAAATATATAAATTTATAAATACTTTTATATTTTGTGCCGCTTTAAGTCATGCCTTAAAAACGCCATAACTCGCAATGGCTCGCAAAGGCGTGAGGTTTGGCTATGCCGCCACGCCACACCTCACGCTATCTATAACCTTGATTATACCTCATCTAATTCAACCCAAAAAAGCAACAAAATTTAAGCTCATAATTAAGTCTAACATTCATTGGTTCAAAATATCAATAGCTATGTATTATCCTTGGTTAACTTTATACAGCATATGCACATAAAAGTTTAGAGACAACGACCTATTAATTTTAAGTGGATGTCGTGATTTATGACTCTCTAGTTGATATTGAATAATAAATATAGGACTTAAAATAATGTATGTCCATACTTGGAAAAGACCATAAGACTAAAAAAATATAAAAACGTATAGCTTTTTGTTGGTCACCGACCTAAGGTTGTTCTGCTCGCATATATATTGAAACAATACTAAAGACACTATCATTTTTGCGATTTTTTTTTCATTAGATTATTTCGTTGAAGACGACCTTACGTACAACATAGTCGACAATAATCAAAGTAAGTTTTCTTGTTCCAAAACTTTTAAGTTTTTCTTTAATGGCTGTTTTTATTAATCATTACACAATTCTTGGTTTTTCGTCTAGCGAAAAAGGATCCCTAGTTTCAAAGGAAGAAATCAAGAAAGCTTATCGATTAAAAGCTTTGAAGTTGCATCCAGACAAGAGACTCAGTGACCCTAATGCTGTCTCCGCGTTTCAACAGCTGCAAGCATCTTATGAAATCCTCAAGGATGACAATGCTAGGAACGCATTTGATTATAATCTCATCATTCAAGAAAAAAAACTTCATAGAGAGATGACACGTAAAAAGATGTCTGATCTTAAAGAAGAAGAAGAAAGAATGCATAGAAAAATGATGGCTGATCTTTATGATGAAAAGGAAAGAAAACGTAAGAAAATGAAGTCTGATCTTGAAGAAGAATATGAAAGATATCGAAGGGGGACGATGTCCCAAGAAGAAAAAGAGCGAGCAAGGTTACTTAAAGAAGAAGTTAATAGATTACGAGGCATGCATGCTAATAAAACGAAGTATGCATATTATGATTATGTCATTCGACTCAAACAACAACAAAATAATGTTGGACGAAAAAGTAGCACGGGTGAAGGTTTGGACAAGAAAAAAATACTTAGGGTGTATTGGGCGAAAGTTGGTTTAGATTGTAATGAAAAAACTTTGAGGAAGATATTTGAAACATTTGGTGAGGTCGAAGATGTGGTTATTAATGAGAGCTCTACAAAAAAAGGATCGGCGCTTGTTGTCATGGCTACTAAAGAAGGTGCGGATATTGCTGTTACTGGAACGGTGTGTGGAAATCATTCAAATCATTTGATAGTTATGCCTTTTCAATGAGTATAAACAACTGCATGCACACAAACATGTGAAGTACGAAGACCTCCGATGTGTTTTGCTAGATATGGAACGTTTGAAGATACTGTTTAACAAAAACCTCTAAGTGGTAGAATTAACCTTTTTCTTAATTTAAGCATATGTGATGATCAATAACTTATGTTTTAGAATCTCCTTTATTGTTTTTCTAAGTATGCCAATTCTGTACATGCATTCCATTTGTCATTAACTTTAGGTTGTGATCAACACACCCATCTGCAGATATATGTCACTTAATGGATCCAAGATCCAAAAACTGCCTGTACTGTTTCATTCTAATATTATGTCTCTAGCTACTTGCTAGTTGATTAACAGAACTTCGCCGTTCGAAAAAAAAGGATATCATATAGTTTTAAATGAATTAGAAGTACTCCTTAATGCATCGAAATATACATTAGTGGTATACATAAGGTACAAATGTGTTAACGCTATTATTGTTTATGTGACTCATGACAACATGCCCAAGTGATTTAATGATGCACTAAGAAAGGGTGTTGGATTTGTTAGGAACGTGAAAAGTTTTGTCAGCGCCCTTCTGAGGTGATTCTCTCGCTGTCTTAGGTATGATATCTTGATGTAGACTAAAAAAACATATAGCAAATTAGATCTGTTGATTCTACGAATACCAGAAACAATTCTTTCAACAATCGTTGATTCGATTGAATACCGATTATTAGGGTAAAATTTCTTGAAAACAGCGGCCAATGGTTTATTTTTATTAAAACTGATCACTAACCGGCTAGGGTTACAGCAGATTGTTTAAATAGGCTCACAAAACTGAAACGGGCCTAAAAAGACTGATGGGCCGTGAGCTAAAATAAAAACAAGTCCAACAAAAAATCAAAAAAACAGAAAAATGTAAATAACTCATAGTAAACGAGGGTTACAGTTACGTCCGCCTTGTTTTTCCCTTCGATTTGAGTGGTCACGGGCCTGAAACAGACTTACGGATCAAAAGTTATGGCTGTTTTACTGAAGCCTTTTTCTTAACACGATCTTGGGCTTCTAAAAACAAGTCAGACCGTTCTTCAATACTTGGGCCTCCATCATTCCCCCTTGGGTAGACAAATTTTGTCCTCGAATTCATAGCAATGTCATCATCAGAAGAGTCGCCATGATAAGGGATCAAGTGTTTCACATTAAAAATATCAGAACACCTAATATAGCTTGGCAATTTCAGACGGTAAGCATTAAAATTAATCTTCTCCACAATCTCCAGCGGGCCAATCTTCTTAGCAGACAACTTGTTATACTCTCCAACAGGAAAACGACCCTTAGTCAAAACAGCCCATACAAAGTCACCCTCTTCAAAATCAACATGTATCCGCTTGTGATCCGCATCTTGTTTGTACTTAGAATTGGCACGAACCAAATTTTCATGAACAGCTTTGTGAACATCATGTAACCCTGCAACAAAATCCTGCACTTTCTTGGGAACAGAACTAGAAACACGAGGAGTTATTAAATCCAGAGGACCACGTGGTTGAGCAGAATAAACCATCTGGAATGGACTAAACCCAGTGCTTCGATTAACAGCATGATTATGAGCAAACTCAGCTTGACACAACTTTTGATCCCATGCCTTCACATGATCACCCACCAAACACCTCAACAGATTACCAAGGGACCTGTTAACAACTTCAGTTTGCCCATCAGTTTGAGGATGATAAGCACTACTAAAATTGAGTTGAGTATTCACCATCTTCCACAAACTACGCCAAAAATGACTCAGAAACCTAGTGTCCCGATCAGAAACAATAGAGGAAGGTAAACCATGTAAACGGTATACATCCCTAAAGAACAGCTGGGCCACATTAACTGCATCTGTTGTCTTTTTGCAAGGGATAAAGTGCACCATTTTAGAGAAACGATCAACAACAATGAATATTGAATCATTACCCCTTTGAGTACGAGGTAGCCCCAACACAAAATCCATGCTAATATCAACCCATGGCTGCAAAGGAACAAGCAAAGGCATATAGAGACTTGCATTAGTAGCCGTACCCTTCGAGACCTGGCACACACGACACCTCTTGACATAACGATCCACCTCTTTCCTCATAGTGGGACAGAAATAAGAAATCGTGCACCATTGCAAATGCGATCACGACCAACATACCCCTCATCATGTAATTCCTTAATAATTTGCAAGCGAAGACTTGAATCAGGAATACATAGTTGATTCCCTTTGAAAAGGAACCCATCGTGCAAAAAGAAATATGGTTTCTCCCCAGACTGCACACCTTGCAAAACAACTGAAAAATATGGGTCCACAGTCACCATGTCACGAATGACATCGAGTCCTAGAACATCAACCTGCATTGAACAAAGCAAAAACCACTCCTCTTCTAAGGTCATCACAGCTCGAGTGGAAACACCATGTTTGTGTTTCACCACAAAAATAAACTTTCTCAAGATGCACAACCCAACGCCATGGCTTATGGGATACCTTATCTTGAGTATGAATATGCCTTAAGGAATCATGATCAGTAAACAAAACAAACTCTTATATGAAACAAGTGAATGGCCCAACTTCACAAGCTAGGGACCAACTGCATAAAACTCAAAGTCATAAGTAGTGTACCTAGACTTCGGCCCTGTCAACTTCTCACTAAAATAGGCAACAAGTCGCCCACCTTGACTAAGAACCTTACCAATAGCAACCTTTGAGGCATCAGTAATATCAAGATTGGTGTTGTAGTAAGCTTTTCTTTGACATCCTGAAAAGCCAACTCTGCTTCCTCCGTCCAAACAAATGACTTTCCCTTTATGCAATCTGTCAAAGGGGCCATAATGGAACTAAAATTAGGAATAAATCGCCTATAGAAAGAAGCAAGACCATGAAAACTCTGAACTTTAGTAATGGTAGTTGGAGTTGGCCACTCTTGAACAACTGCTACTTTAGACTCATCTACCTGTATGCCATCTCCAGAAATAACATACCCCAAAAACAAAACTTTAAGGGTCATGAACACACACTTCTTTGTGGCTGCATAAAAACTATCCTTCCAAAGCAAGGTCAAGACCTGCCTCACATGGGTGACATGCTCATTAAAAGAAGCACTAAAAATAAGAATGCCATCAAAATAAACAACCACAAACTTGCCAATAAAAGGCATAACAATTGAATTCATCACACCATAAAATGTACTTGGGCGTTGATAAAACCTAAAGGCATCACCACCACACATACAATCCCTTCACGATTCTTGAAAGCGATCTTCATTCGATCACCAGGTCTAAGACGAATCTGGTAATACCCACTCTTCAAATCCAGCTTCGTAAAAATAGTAGCACCACTAATTTGGTCAAGCAAATCATCAAGGCGAGGAATAGGAAACCTATACCTCACAGTAATCTTGTTGATGGCTCGACTATCAACACACATACGTCATGTACCATCCTTCTTGGGAGTCAATAGAGCAGGAACAGCACATGAGCTCATGCTCTCACGAACGTGACCCTTAGAAACCAACTCCTCAACCTGCCTACGCAACTCCTCATGCTCTCCCGGGCTCATCCTGTAATGTGGCCTGTTAGGAAATTGTGACCCAGGCTCTAAATCAATATGATGTTGGATGTCACGCAATGGTGGCAATCCATCAGGTAACTCATCAAAAAAAACATCCAAAAAATACCTCAAGTAAAGGAATCATGGCTTCAGGAATTTCACTATCTTCAGCAACCTCCTTCCCTATTAGCACAAAAACATCGTCTCCCATCTCTAGCTCGTCTTCAAACTGCAAAAGTGTTAGTAAAGTACCAGTGGGTTTACTAACTACTTCCTTGGGTTTATTGGGCATCAAAGTAATCTTCACTCCCCCAAATAGGAAACTATAAGTATTAGTTCTCCCATTGTGAGTTATATTACGATCATACTCCCAAGGTCTACCCAACAACAAGTTACAAGCATCCATGGGCACCACATCACACCAAACATTATCCTTATAAGTGTTTCCCATAGAAAACGAAACATGGACACGCTTAGAAACTGTCACCTCACCGCCTTTCTTAAGCCACTGTAACTTATAAGGTTTGGGATGATTTTTAGTCTTCAATCCTAGCTTTTGGACTGCTTCTGTAGCTATCAAATTATCACAACTACCAGAATCACAAACAAAAGTGCAAACCTTACCCGAAATAGTGCATGTCGACTGAAAGATGTTATGCTTGAGCCAATCATCTCCATCAGCTTTGGGTGTTAAGCAAGAGCGACTTACCAACAAATTCACCCTACATCTCCAGACACATACTCCTCCTCACACTCGGGTTCTTCATCATAAATTAGGGCTTCTTCATACTCTTTATAAGCCGCATCATCATCTCCCTTCGCATCAGCAAATAAGTGTCTCTTACCAGCCTTCTTACATTCCAACTGTCGGTGACCAGGTTCACCACAGTTAAAGCACTTCAACCCACTACTATCGCTTGCTCTAGAAACTGGTCCAGTATTGCCACCACCTGCTTTAGCCTGACTGGGAGAAAAACAAGATGCCACGTTACCCGAACCAAAAGCACCTGTTATGGCAGGAGAGGACGAACCTCCCACTCGACGGTTCTGCTTCTCAAAAGCTAATGCACGCTGATATGCATCAGAAAGTGTCATTGGATCAAACATGTTAACAGAATCCATGATCTGGACTCTTAAACCACCAATGTATTGGGAGACAAGTTGATCATCTGTCTCTTGAATGTCATTCCTTGCAATTAACTGGTAAAATTTGGTTGTATAATCTTTAACAGATTCGGACACCTATTTCAGATTCTGTAACTGCTGGTACATCTGTTGTTGGTAATTATGAGGAATAAAATTAGCCCTCGTGCACTTCTTCATCTTCTGCCAAATCGTGATCCTTGGATTTCCAACCCTCTCCCTTGTCAGTTTCAATTGTTGCCACCACGCGGATGCCCTACCACGAAGTTTGGTAGCGATCGACGAAACCCTCTTGTTTTTAGGGACTTCTTTTAACTCGAACACCTCTTCAACCGCAACAAGCCAATCAATGAACCCCTCATGACTCAAAGTATCCCTAGCAAAATCAGAAATATTGACTCTCATTCCAGATTCCGAACGCCTGTTATCCTTCCTTTGATTTAGCCTTGGTCGTCTTCCTGAGTGTTCATCAGAAGATGAATCGTCATCCTCCCCAAATGGGTTTTCTGACTGTTCGTCATCAGTACCCCGAACGTTACGATTACCATGCCTTTTTATCAACTGATCTATCCGGTCAAACAATTGATCAACGAATTGATCAAATCGCTCCTCCATTCTTGCCATAATACGATCTTCCAATTCTTGTTCATGTATCTCATTAAGAGTCCTGTTTTTCCTTGGAGGCATCTTAATCAGGAACTTCGACTCTTGATACCAACTGATGTAGAATAAAAAAACAGATAGCAAATTGGATCTGTTGATTCTACGAATACCAGAAACAATTCTTCCAACAATCGTTGATTCGATTGAATACCGGTTATTAGGGTAAAATTTCTTGGCAAACAGCGGCCAATGGTTATTTTTATTAAAACTGATCAATGGCCGGCGAGGGTTATAGCAGATTGTTTAAATAGGCTTACAAAACTGAAACGTGCCTAAAAAGACAGATGGGCCGTGAGCTAGAACAAAAACAAGTCCAACAAAAAATCAAAAAGAAAAAGAAAAATGTAAATAACTCATAGTAAACGAGGGTTTTAGGCCTCGAGAAATCCGTAACCAGCAATTTCACATCATTTGAATAAACCATATATCTTACTATTTGTTTTATTTTATGTTCTTCCTTGTTTCTGTGTGGATATATGCTCGGTTTTTGCAAAAGAAAGCAGATATATACAGCAAAGAAAATCTTCCCTGAATAATATTGCAAAAAATGCCAGGACCAGCTCAAGTCTTTATAAGCTTGTATGTCAACAAGGTCAATCTTCTAAGTAGATAAGTTAAAAGAATGAGTTGATGATCGATGTTAACGAAGCCAAACAGAACACCAGCCATAAGAGAAATCAAGCACACATCAAAAGAATTAAGGTTGAGACTGAATAAGTGATCTACTAACTAAACTAGACGAATACCCGTGCATGCACGGAAAATCTCTTGCGGCTGATAATTAACGATATGCAATATTGATAATGTTGTGGCTTTGTACTTGAATGCAAGAAATTCTTAACATAAATGAAATTGCAAACACTCGTAAAATACAAGAAATTCTTAACATGTATCAAACAAGACATTCAGTTAAATTGAAAGTGAAACATTACATCATTATGAGATAAAATCTAACAGCACACGTTACTCGTCGCGTAAAACTTCTTGGTACAAGAAATTTGAGGTGTAGACTCCTCCTTAATCAAACTCTTTTTCTGTTTGGAGATCAAACATAATGTTTTGAAACCCGGTTCTACCTAAGGTTCAACCGGTTCTGGTCGAAAAACAGGTCAAATTAAACCCTTTTTTATATTTTCAAAACTCGTTTTCCGATAGCGACCTCGTGTACCCGCGCATAGCTGCGGAATTCCTGACAGCGACCTCGTTTCCGGCAGCGATTCCCGATGGCAGCTTCTAAGTGTTTATGTTTCTGTGTGTTTTTTCATACAATTGTGATCTTTATTTATATAGGATTTACCCAAATCCTAGTCAATGAAAGTTATGAGAGATTAATGGGCCCACCAATGACTTAGTCAATTAATTAATGAGTCAATCAGTTTCGTTTGACTGAGTGTACATATCAGTTTCGTTTGCTATTATTAATTCGTAGGTTATAATGATTTTAATTTTTCCAGTGTTTCTTAAAATGAGTCAATCAATTAATTAAAGAACAACAAGAACAATTTGTGGAGTCTGTGGTTAAAGATAGTTGTGAGTCTGATGTTGAGAGTTTTATTAAAAGAATGGTGGCTGAGATGCGTAAGCGAAAGAGGGCTGATGAATTTGAAGAGATTCAGCGTAAGAGGGCTGAAAAAAGAGAGCAGGATAGAAAGAGTTGGAAAGAAAGAAGCATCGTGCAAGCACTACTCCAAAAGCAGTGAGCTGCGTAACAAAAGCGAACGGAACTGTTCTATGCCAACCGGGAATAACGAATCTTTTACACAATGCATCTTTATATACACACACCCAGGTAGTGAGGAACCACTTGAGATTAAAGATATCAAGAAGTGAATATCTTTTGGCACAGTAACGGATTTACTTTCATCAGGGCCGTCTCTAAAATTTTGAAATTTTTTAAGGCCCTGAGCGAAATTAAATAATAAGATTTTTTGAGAAGAAATGTTATATATAAAATGTCATTGTTTATAAGATATAATGCAAATTAGTTATCTAAACGTTTAATATATTGTTAAGGGGACAAATTTTTGGGCCCCTAAAATTTTTGAGGCCCTATTCGGTCGTCCACCCTGCACACCCTCAAAGACGGCCCTGACTTTCATCGACAAGAATGTGAGGTCGCTTTTGCGTACGTAGTTGCAGTTTCAAAGTTACATATTTCCATTTTGATAGGTACCTGACTTACATCTTATAATAGGGAGGTTGAATTCAGGTTGTCACAAACACACGTGACAAGAGCTACTTTGTTTTGTTGATTAAAGTGGGGTATTGCTACCGCTTAACCAACTACATATGCGAAATGGACAAGACCACGATGAGAAGTTTACCGCATATTACTGACATAAGTGTTAGGAGGGCCGCAAAATTTTAAGAGATACCAAGTGATGGTTTTCCTATGTACCATTTCAACTTCCAGCCGTATGATAAGCTATGTGACAGATGTGGTGATAATTCGATACTCATAGGCATGTTAGCTTTCTACAGTTGGACTATATTTTTTCATATTACATTTACATTACATGTTCTTAAAACTGTACATTTGTTTCTAAGAAAACGTGGATCATCACGCCATTTTAAGTGATTTTCCACACCTTTTTCGTTTTTGTGACCAAGTATTGTGACCTGTACATCTTCTACAAAAAGGGGCAGACCCGACCCTAAACAACCATCTACATTGGTGTTTGCTTACACAATCATAGTTATTAACCATACTTAGATATAAACCAATATGTTGTGGGTCAAAGTCTCAATTAAGATTTAAGTGTAATAAAAAGGATGTCTCTTGATGGCAAGCATTTAAATTAGTAAAGAATGATACAGACTACAGATACGTGAATATATAATGAGGTGCAATTGCAAACATCCACACCACATTCTAATATATAAAACCATGTAGCATCGATATATTTTAGACAACCAATTTCATAATAACATGTATCCAAATATAAAATATGAAAGCTTAGTTTTTTATTAGTGCGTAATCTTTAACAAATAACCTACGAAAACAAGCTCTAACCTAATGGATAGTTAAGCTCGCTACTATTTCATCTATATATTAGCCACTGAATTATAATACATACCCACTTGACCAAAACAGTTGTGTCTTCAAAGAAGAAAAGAATTGTGTTAGAATCTAAATATAGACTTACGAAAAAGGGTCTGTATATATTGCAGAATTGGCTGCATTAGGGATATTTCTATGGGCAGGGTGTCTATCAATTATAAGATCAGGATTGTGTTTGGTAGCAACTTTTTAGTGCACTAATCATCTAAGAAAAAAGCTTGATTGTGTTGTTTGCATTCATTCATACAAGTCTTTGGTCAATTTGAAGATACTAAATTAATGCTTAATTTAATTTTTTAAACAAACATAAATTGAGACTATGTGTATGAAACATAAATGTGACTGTTGGAATTATACACATTGCCTAATCTGTTTTTTTCCTATTCTATATGTTGTTTTATGTTGTTTTATGTTGTTGTTTGTTTGTTTCAGTCTCAGGGACTGGAATTGCCAATTGGTGAAAGTATATGTGGGCTGTGAAGATGGTCCAGTTTGAAGATTGGGCTAAGCCCATTAAGGTTTCATCGTTCGGGTATATTACCCTAACTCTTTCAGAGTTAGGGTTAAGCAAGTGTGTATGTGTGTGTGCCGATTTGTGGCGATTAAACACTCTCTTGTTTCATTTGATTGAATCGTTTGATTCTTGGTTGTATCCTTGTAAGACTATTATCAATTTAGATAATAGATCCACACCTGCGTTTAGCAGTGGTGGATTGTTGTTTGTGATTCTCTTAATCTGATCTTGTTTGGTTCAGATTATTAATAAAAGGTTTGTTTCTATTAAATCATGTTTTTCTACATGGTATCAGAGCGGGTTTGATGATCCGTCTCTTTTATCAAAAATCAAAAGTGTTTTTAATTGAAAAAAAATATAATCTTTTTGAAATTAATTGCTTATCTGCTATTGAGATAGTCAGATTTGATTGTATTTTGAAAACCCCTAATTTTTTAAGAAAATTAGGGTTTGACTTTTTTGGGGGTTCTTGTTCCTAAGACCTCCGGTGAACTATTGATGGTTTCTATTGATGTTTCAGGTGGTTTGCTCGTGTTTGGAAAAGGTTCCCTAATTTTTTGAGAAAAATTAGGGTTTACCTTAATTGGCGGGTCTGTTGCCTCCTAGACTAAGTGAATCTAGGAGAAGCAGATCGATTGTGCTTTTTTGCGATCACTGTAATATCTCTCTAACTCTCTCCTTTTTTGTTTATTGATCTGGATCCTTGATCATTGTCTAGCCCTTGACCGGCCACCTTGAGTGGTTTGGAAGCCTGGGAACTTAGTTGACTTTGATTAAGTTCTTTCTTTGATTATCATTGTGTGATTGTCATGTCTGATGGGGGTGATTCTGATACTGAAGGTGTGGCTGATCCAGTCACACTTATCAGCAAACTTGATGTTAGTAATCCTTTGCATTTGCATTCTAATGATTCCGCTGTGTTAACTGTTGTCTCTGTTAAATTAAAAGGAACTGAGAATTATCAAGTTTGGGCTAATGCTATGTTACTCTCTTTAGAAGGAAAGAATAAAATTGGATTTATAGATGGTACTTGTAGAAAGTCTATGACTGATGATGTTTTAGCTAAACAATGGGATAGAGTTAATGCTGTTGTTTTGGGATGGATTCTTAATTCCATTTCTGAGGAATTATTCCTTGGACAAATTTTTTCAAAAAAGGCTAAACATGTTTGGAAGGAATTGAAAGAAACCTACCATAAGGTAGATGGTTCTGTGATTTTTAACTTGCATCACAAGATAAATACCATTAAACAAAATGGTTCTGAATTGTCTGGCTATTATCATAAGTTGAATGCTTTGTGGAAACAATATGATGCCATGGTTGAATTGCCTAATTGTTTGTGTGCTGCTGCTAGTGATTTTAAAAAACATAATCAGTTGTTGAAACTGATGCAATTTTTGATGGGTCTTGATGACTCTTACATGAGCATTAGAAGCTCTATTCTCTCTAGAGAGACTTTACCAGATGTGAAGATTGCCTATGCAATCATTTCTAGTGAGGAATCTCACAGGATGGCATCTGGGAGTGTGTCTGGTCACACTCAAAGAACTCAAACATCTGCTTTTATGTCTAAGGAATCTCACAGGATGGCATCTGACAGTGTGGGGGTTTATACTATTTAGATACTCAAAGAACTCAAACATCTGTTTATACTATTTAGACAATGACATTGTAGACTTGGGCACCCTGGTGACCCTGCCCTAGATGTTTTAAAAGGAGTTTTAAAAATTGACAAAGAAGATAAAAATCATTTTTGTGAAATATGTCAAAGAGCTAAACAAACTAGGAAACCTTTTCCTTTAAGTGAACATAAGACCAAATCTTTGGG